>VMDR010004179.1:0-62902 GCA_007922815.1 Macrotus californicus
TCTCTGGCATCCGATCTACTTATCTAGTTTGTTTATGGTTTATCTTCTAAATTTGCCTCCATAATGTTTTCCTCTTATTGAATTTCCTTGAAGATATTTAGGATATTTAGCTGGCCCCAACTCTATTTAAATGACATGTCTGTAATTCTTATTGCCATCTCAGACCTCAAAGTTGAGTTCCCATTCCCAGCTGTGCGTCTCACAGCGTGAAGTCGAGCTTACACGGAGCAAACTGCAGTGTATGTTTTATATGGCCTTTCATAGATCCGCTTAATTCTCTGCGCTTGATTTAACCTCAGTTTAATAAAATTTGTTCCTAAATAATGAATTGGTTTCCTTTGCTCCCAAATTCAGGATAATGAGCTTGACTAATAAATCTAAAAGAGAAAAAAGTGATAGCTGTTCCATATTTTAATAAGATTACCTCCAGCTTTAATAGATTTGACCTGTAGGGAAAAGTTTCCCTCTCTCTAGAGCTGCTTCCTCCTTGTGGTTATCTTTGTTTTTGTTTTCTGTGACAATTATTTTAGTTGATGAAAGAAGAAAGATGTGGGAGTCAAATCTTTATACGGAATTTCTTCCATTTGTGTTTTACTAATTGTTTTATGCCTTTTGATTAAATGTGCTTATAGGAACAAAAATTTTAGTCCCTGTTACATTTCAAATTATCGGTTGATCATAACGTTTTTAATGAATATGCCAAACCCATCATTTGATCTGTCTTTTGTTTGAATTAGCACTAGTTGATGGGAAGTATTTTAGTTCCACCTTTTTGAAGATATGCAGCCTGTTCTTTGGGGGATTGCTTCCAATCCCTGGTCTCACCTCCCTTTGCTCCCTCCTGGAGGACTTCCCAGGGCCTGCCTTTGCTGGACTTTGAAAGGTGTAGTCACCTTTCATCTGGACCCTCCCCTTCTGGCAGCTTCATCCTTCCCTCTCTGTCACATTACCCATCAGATCTTCTGGTCTCCTTGACCGTGAAAGCTTTGGGGCTCCCCACTGTTTACCAACTGAAACAGAAGGTCACATTTCAGTATTCAGTGCCTTCTGCACCTGGCAGTCCAGTTAGCTCTCCAGAACTTGAAGCCCTTGCCAGTTAAGCCTGAATCAAGGGGCAGCTGCTCTGGCAGAACTTGGGAATTTATTATGAACTCAGAATCCTGGGCCCACCTGGACCAGAATGTACATGCTAACAAGGCAGGGGGCTGGGGACACATAATGCATACTTAGTTTGAATAGCCCTGTTCTAGGCTGCTCTTCAGAAGTACCCTACATTTTGCCGTGCTTTTCCCGCCATTTAAAATTAGATGAGTTGAGTCTTTTCCATCCTTATCCTCTATTAAAAAAATAAATCTAAAATAAACCTTCATGGGTTTCCTGCTCCTTCATGAGTTGTCAGCCCTTGAAAAAAAACAAGCAAGCAAATAAAAATGAACAAATTACAAGATTTTCTACTCAAAGAAACCCATTTTTCTTAGTGGTCCCTGAATATAATCCATGATTGAGCAGCCAGGCCAGGGGCCAGGCTAACTCCTAAGGCCAAGGGCGAGTAAAGTTCAAGATTTCTCTCCTGAGACTGAAGTTTCAACATTTTATAGCCAGCCTTAGTTTTCATTATACAGTCATCTTAGATATTTTTGATCTTTTTGGGTTAAGGTAAAGTACCTTAGGATATTGTTACGTTAAAGGCACAATTAAGACTTAATAGTAAAACAGAGTTACAATTGAGATAAATGATGCTGTATTTTAACGCAAAAGAATGTAAAACTCGTAGTTCTTGTGACAAAACATTTCATAGGAAAACAACCTTAAATTAGATTTATATATACTCTGAAATACATATTTTCAGATCAAGTTATTATATTTATTTTTATTTTTATTGGTGTTTTCATGAAAAGTTCTGTTCCAAGAGAAATTTAACTTACTTGTTCCATTCAAAGTAATAAAGTTCAGTTCTTTCGTTGGCATCTGGACATCCTCCAGCATTTTTTTCAAAGCTGAATTGTCTTCCAGAACTCTCAGTTCTAAACAATATTCAAGATAGTGGAAATTCATTACAGTGTGAAGAAGGCGGATTGTGCAAAGCAATAGCAAACAAATGGGCCATTCGCTGGGGGGAATTTACCTGCTCCAGGTTATTGTTAAGATCCTCTAAAGTCAAAGAAAATCTCACTACCCTAAGTAGACTTTGGTTCTATTTACACACACTTTCCTAAAAAACAAGTGAATGGTGAAATAAGAGAAAATACCTGTATCATTGCTGCTGCTATGCAGAGTATACAGGGGGAGACCAGGGCCTGTCAACATAATCAGGAAAAATGCATTTCAGTGACATACTCTTAAAAAAAAAAGAAGATAGCATATGTTTCAAAACAGCATTTATTATGTATTATTTTTTAACTTTGATAAAATAAATATCATAATGGATAAAGGGCTTGATAAATATTAGCTGCTTTTCCTTCCTTAAAAGAAGAGCAATTTGAGTGTGAGTATGAGAAATATTACCAGAAAGGTACAGGGCTCAGGAGAATGAAGAAATGAACTTCTGGACCTGCTGGTGCCTTGCTCACGTTATCATTCCTGTGCCTAATTTCCTCATTTATGCACTAAGCCATGGGTCCCCGGGAGAGCTGCTATGCTTCCCTGCTCTAAATCCACAATCTGGGGAGGGTCACACCGGCCCTCAGGGCTTGCCCCCGCCAGGGCGTGGCTCTGGAGCCAGCCTCACCTAGGGGAGGGCAGATTTCCCTCCTGCTGCCCCACACAGTGGAGGCCTAGAGCCTGGCGGCACATCTGCAGAGTGCCTGACTTGGCTACGCGATTCCTTCCTGGCATGCAAAAGTGTTTTTCTCACCCTTCCATATCTTCACTGTTTATCCCAACTGTGGTAGCTGCAGAGTAGAAGGTAATGTATGGAAAAGCTATTTTTTGAGCTGTTTGATTTTATGCATTTGGATAATATTAATTTTTACCTGATCGGAACCACAGTGAAGGCCTTATACAGACCTGGGTTTGAGTCCTGGCTCATCTGCTATGCGACTTAGGACAACATATCCATGTTTAGGTCTCCTCATATAAAATGAAGATAATATTACCTGCATTTTAGAGTCTCTGAAGGATCAAACAAGATCATGGATATAAAACTTTTAGCACAATGCTTATTATAAAACACCTGCCCAAGAAATGGTGACTGGAAACAGCCATAGCAAAGAGCCACTAAGAAAAATATAAGAGTAAATAAAATATGCTAGTAAAGAAAGATTCAGATAACTGGTTTGGAGACCACATTTTGGTGAGAAACAGTTCTGTTCAGAATACCCAGGTTCTTTCTGTCACTTTGAGAAGTAATTTAGCACCATGCTTCATGGAGGGCTCAGGAGGCAGAGGCCTGTGTTCAAATTCTGCCTTTAGTAGCTGTGTGACCTGTGGAAGTTCTACTGGCTCTCCTTGTTCAGGTTTCTTCATTTATAACAAAGAAAACAATAACAACAATAGAAACAGAAGACAGAGCAGTGAGTAAGTTGGGTAAAAGGCACCATCCACATCCATTTCTCATGGAAAAGGGCAAGTGCACAAAATGATAATTAAATAATACCCGTATGTGCACATACATATAAGGGTGAAATGCCTCTGTTATGCATGAGCTCTGGGGTGTGACTGTTTTTGGTCTAAAGAAGCCTCTGGGTTAGAAGGGAAAAGAAAGGTGATTAGCTCACCATTCATACATGAGTGATGAGAAGAAGACTTACATGATTTCAAGAACTCCTTGGATTCAAAAGGAGAGAAAGAATGTTTCCTAAACTGGACACAGAAAGAGAGACTCAGATGGAGACACTGAGCCAGGAGGGTGGTAAGAAGGTTGTCCAGAGAGAGGAGGGGCCATCAGCTGGGGAACGGAAGGGGAGTGAAAGCTCACAGGCAGGGGGCTGGAGGGAGCTACTTCAGGCAGACATTGTGGGTGCTCACTGCTGCTCTACCTCCCTGTAGCCAGTTCGGACTTACCCGAACATCTCAGCTGATAGTACTTGGCCTCTTTACTAAATGATGCAGAGTAGTACTGACACCTTCCTGGGTGCAGCTCACAAGTGAGACACGTCACCTTTGTGTAGTTACTGAGTTGGATTCTGTAAAACCAATGGTGGAAATTAAGTGTTTGATTAAAGGATAAATGAAAGAAAGAAATTGAATAATGCCATATATTGCAAGATGTCAGATTGCCAAAACAATCCTCAAAAACTTTTAAAAGTAAAAAATATACGTGAATTGATTAATAACCTCAAACCTCCCATTGTTTGGAAATATCACAAAACATCTAATGAAATCATTCTCTTTTGTTGCCATGCAGATTAATTTATAAAGGAATTTATAAATCATTTGGGAACAAGTTCAGTTTAGTATATTAGTTAGGACCAGTTCCCCCTCACCCTCCCTCCAAAAAGAGTCAAGAAATTGTGTACCAGCTTAAAAGACTCAAGTCAACTTGATAAATATCTTACTTATAAAGATTTCTTTGTCCTGGCATTCCATTATATTCATTACTAATGTAGTATCTGGGAAGAAAATAAATGAAGTATATATTAATTATGTTTTTTAAGAAATTCAAGTACACTCCATTTAACTCAATGCCGAGCCTTGGTGCTCATACAAAGCTTGCTCTTCTTTCACTGTCCTCCCTGTCCTCTGGCCCCCAGAGGCCATTTTCCCCATCATCTCTAATAGGAGATTCTTTTTATTTATCAGACTAAAAGATCTCAGTTCAGGGATTGCTCCCTTAATGAAAGTGGCAAGTCCCATCTCAAAAGAAGTATTTTGTAAGAAAAATTTAACTGGACAACTAACCTAAAGTTGAGACGCCATTTGCCTATACCGCTTTCCCTACTTTCTTTTAACATTTTTTTAATTGTTCAAGTACAGTTTTCTGCCTTTCCCCCTGCCCCTACTACCCCAGCTCTCCCCACCTCCCACCTCCCTCCCCTGTTTCCACCCCTCCTTGTTATTGTCCATGTGTCCTTTATAATTGTTCCTGCAAACCCTTCCCCCTTCCCCCTAGGATCTGGTTTAGAACACAAACTGCTAGGTGGCAGCGGGCCCACCTTCCCGAGAGCAGCAGAACCACTTCTACAGAAACCCTTCAGAAACTGCTTTGGGCAGTGGACGAACTCTTCCATGGTGAGACCGGAAAGGAATTATAAATGTCCCTGAGATTCTAATGAAAATTAACACTCCCTTTCCCCCCAGTCTGTGGGGGTTGACAGCCTCAGCGAAGCTTTCCAGCTCCCAGAGAAAGGCCGAGACGTGGACAAAGAAAATAGTCTCTTCAAGCCTTCCCCAAATTCGATGCCAGCTGAAATTTAACAAAATGCCCCTGGGTGCTAGTTCAGTGTTCCAAGATGGTTCAGAAAAATAGGCTACAGCTCTTCTGATGTAAAGCAGGTAAGAGCAAGAGGTAGAGCGGCTTGGTGGCAGGGTATCAAATCTGCTAAGCATATGTGAAAATCATTAAGGCTTCCATATGTTAAAAAGAAAAAAAGTACTGAACACATTCCAAACAGACTACTCTTTATTTGTACGAGATTCTCCCCTCTTTCTCAGCAAAGAGGGCATGGTTATGACAAATACATTTACAGCCTAGAACACTCACAGGTAATCATTGGTGAGGGCTTCTATCCTGATGACTTCCCAGGCTCCTTTTGTAATAAATGTGCAATACTGATTGGGCTTAAAAAAAAAAGTTGATTAGACTCTCTCCAATCAAGGTTAAGAAGAGGATTAAATCATTTATATCAGGAATTCAGATAATCTCAGGTCTTTTTCTTGAGTCTCCCCACCCCACCCACCTAACTAGATACCACCCAGGAATTTGAAATAGTCTGATTATTTGTACACATTCATCGATTTTTATGAAATGACTTCCACGTCAAGTCAGTTTAAAAAAAAGGGGGAGATCGACCTGAAAGGAATTGTGTAAGAATTCTTACTTGCTTATCTACTTGGAAAAGACAAATGTGTTTGTAGCCCTCATTATTGCTGATGATCTTGTAGAAGCTATTCCCATCAGAGGTAAAATGGGGTTCTGCAGGCTTAAACTAGAAAATATTAGAAAAGAATGTTAAAGCACATTAGTAAGTATCATCTCAGTACCAACTTTAGTTTTAGAAATTATAACACCTATGCATAAAACCCATGCTTCATTTACTTGCCAAATGAAACCTCAGTGTCTCCAAAAAATATCCTCCTTCTAGGAAATGCAGACAAAAAGATCTAATGCCTAGAGAATTCTTTTGTGAGGAGTAAATGGGAGAGTGCACTTGAAGAGGCTGCCGTAGGACACTAAAAACATGGCAGTGGTTAGTTACTGTTATTCTTGGACATCTCTCTTTGGAGGCTAACTCTGACTCCTGACGACAAGTACACAAAAATTAGCATTAGCTTTTCGGTTTCAAAGAAGTAAATGTCCTCCATGTCACAAATGAGCTTTCCTGAAACACACTAATATTATATTTGACTGTTTCAGGTTGGAGGTGGTTTATAACTTGAGGGATTTTTTTCTTTTGCCTATCTTTTACACAGATTTCTTTTTGAAAGTCAGAAAGTCTTTAACTATTTCTGGACCAGATACCATAAGAAATTGCCTTATATTTCAGTACAGAAACATTCATATAGTTATCATGTTATTATAAGCCTTTTCATTTTGCTAAATAAGATCAACAGTTTACCAAAAAATAGTTGTATGGAAATAAAGAACAGAATTTTCATTTTTTACAGTTCAACAAAGATAATTCTCAGAATATAAGGTAGTTTAAGCAGGATAGTATCTACCTCAGCCTGAAAAGAATATGCCACTTAACAACTTCGATTTCTTTACTACATTTGAGAGTAGGTGGGAGATGGTCTTTTAAGATTGTTGGTTCACTTCTCCCTCGATGTTTCCCCTCTCCTCAGCTCCCATTTTGGGAATGCAGAAAAATGCTTCCTTGCTCTATTTAGTGATTCAAAGCGAACTCATTTATGGAGCAAGCTGAGGCGTGCAGTACACTTGGTGTTCTCATTACAGAGATCTGAAACACATTCCCCTCTCTAGACCTGTGTTCACAGCCTTATCTTTTTAATACATTTCCCTGTTTCCCCTGGATGGAGTTGTGCCTAGGAGAAATGTGTGAAAAGTGGCATCTGTCTGGTTAAATACAGAGAGGAAAAAACATATTTTTTTCAGAGAGTCGTGAGGAAGTGTAGCATGTCTCTTGCCATGGAGGAAACCACTTTTCATGTTGGCAAACCTCTCCCCTCTGCCCAATCAATGCCTGCAGAAAAAGGACCTGTGAATGCTATCGGAGGTCCCGGCCCAACTGGAAGGGGCCACGTTCCTGAACCGGGAGACCTCTCATCAATACCCAATGAGATGTGAAATCTTGACATGTTTTCTGTCACTTTGTTTCTCTCTTAAAGGGGACTTAATGGAAGTGGTCACAAAAAATTAGGTGAGATTCCGTCTTCATCTTTCACAAGAGGTGCCATGATGGCTGGAGTTCCTTCATCAACTTGCTTCACTCCATGGCTTACAGTGCTGACTGAGGTCAATGACGCTGCCTAAGGTGGAGCATGATGGGAGTGAGAAGCCTGAGAAATCTCTGAAGGTCATCATGCTTCCTTGGATTCAACTTTGCATCTGGGGACTATCAAAGTGTGAACCCACATGAGTATGATTTCCTTCAAAGAGAGCTACATGGGGGGATGAGGTGTATGCCACTGCATTTCTGCTGGGTGGACAGCAGTCGTATCTCCTGCGTTCATGCAGATGATAAATGCAAATCATGTTTTCTGAGTCTGAAGCACATAACTTCAAATATGAGGTCAACAAGCACATTCAGTATCTTGGCCGCCTTTCAGCAATAGTTGCTTTTAACATACCGGGAGCTACAATTTGCCTAGAGTATGTTTTTTGTTTTGCCTGCTCCTCATTATCACTTCTCGGCCTTTTGGCTGAGATCAAGTATGTGCTCTTCATTGATTTTCCACTTGCCCCCTTACTTTTTCCAACTGAGTATGTTAAATATTCTCTATAAGAAGATATCTCTGCAGGGAGCATTTAAATATTTTGAGAAACAGGTCAACAAATATCTCTATTATTAACAAGTCACATAAGGGCCCTTGTTTGGTATATCTGCCTATTAAATAGCTCTGAGTATCTGATGCATACTACAGAAAAACCCGTAACTCTTAAATGCTTACTCTTCCAACCCAGCCTGTAGTACTCTCTTCAATGTGCTGTCGTCCCTAGGGAGGAAAAAAGACAAAGGGTTTGAAAGAGAAGTGAGATATGAGTTCAATCCTTTAGTCGTAATTTGTGGTAGTATAAATAAAATTTCACTTAAAATAATTAAAAACTTCTCCATTCATATACTTGTACCCATGTTGGCATTTTTTAAATATATAATTGCATTATGTCATTTACCTCTCTTACCTAGAGCTCTGTCCTGGGTCAAGACCCACCTGCTGTCTTGGAAGCCCTACTGGCATTTCAGTTCAACAGGTACAGAACTGGGTATAGTCTCATTATCTTTCCTTCCCCTTGACCAGCTTGTTCTTACTCCTTCATTCTTCTCCTGGTGAGTGGCCAATTCACTCATGCCAGAGACCTCAGAATTGTCTGGGCTCCTACTCTTCTGAGGAGTCAGTCACCCCCTTAGCCCTGTCATCTGATTCTTTGACTTCTCTCATCTTTGTCCACCACTGCTGCCCTAGTTCATGGTCTCAGGCTTTGCTTGGTATATTACCCGGATCTCCTGGTTGGACACTCTGCTGCTCTTCTGTTCTTTCAGTCAGCTCTCCACTCTGATCAACCCACAGCCTATGTCATTTGGCAACAGATAGCTCTACCTCATTATGATGCTCTCCTCTTTAAAACTATGAAATAGCTCCTCATGTCTTACAAGGTATGTCCAAGTATCTTTCTTTCTTCCCTTTTTTCTTTCTTTGATATTTGCTTTGTCTCATATATATACTCAGTCCATCATTCTCCATTTCCTGTATTTTCTCTATTGATACACACATCATTGATCTTTTAGAGCCTGGTCCTCTTGGACTTTTGAATTTTGACATCAAATTGTATCTTCTCAGTTTCCAATCACCACCCTTCCCAAGTGATAGCACTCACAACTAAAACAGTTAACTAGTGAGTGAACATGAAATAGAAGCACCAACAGATATCAGATTGTCTAGAAGTTAGTCAAGACTTACTTGCTGCCTGAGGGTCAAAGAGTTGGAAAGAATAGAAGTTCAAATTTCATATCCTGACTCCCAAACTGTCACTCTCTCCCTGTTTTCCCACAGCTCCTTGATGATGACATGTAACCTCAGAAATAGAACATCCCATTTAATCTTACCACCAAGCAATTCCATCTTCCACTGGGCTCTTCATAGTCACAAATATCTGTTACTGAATAGTTCTGCATCCTCCGAAGCCACTGCAAAGAAATCCTTTTTTCGGTTACCCATGTCACATCACACAAATAGTGATCCCTGGAAGGAGGGAAGAAGGAAGGAGAGAAAAATCATTTCCAAATCTTGGCACAAATGGACACTTTTACTCAATGAAATGAATCTTAAAGGGAATACAGTTTTAAATGGTTGTTGAAAGCATGTAATACTATTGTATAAAAAAGGGATTCTATGGAAAGTAACCTCACAGAGTGATCTGATCATAAATTCCTAACTGGGGAGGTCATGGTGGGCAGTCATGCCCCAGTCTAACTTCTTTAGTAAAAGGTTTGTCTCTGCCTTAAGGAAGCCCTGTGCCTTGTTTTAGTGCAACTTAGAAATGTCTCTTTTCTGCCCCTTGAAACCAAAACCACCCTCAAGAGGGCACATAATCGTGTTAACTATCCTCTAATCCAATCACAAGCCTGACTTGCTTTCTCCACCTTCATGTGGTCCTCCAATGTGCCCTCCTTAATTCCAAATGCATAAAAGAAGATGCAAACTGCCAATTTCCAAAGCATTTTCTCATTCTGTTGGGGTCTTACTTCTAGGTATATCCTCTGTTTGGATCAAATTAACTTTTATACAATTTTTCTATGGTTTATGTTAACACCATAATATTACACTTTTTCTTAAAGCTCAGAGTATAATTTGATTTTAAATGGAAACTAAAATAAATTTGACCGGAAAAAAAACCCAGCTAACATCACATGGTGGTTTAGCATACATGACTCAGGATACTTCAAATCCTCAACTCGGCCTTTGGTGGTTCTGGGAGTTGAAGGTGACATTTTTCTATCTCTTTTCTGTCCTGTGGAAACACTACCTTGAGGCCAGTGACACTGACTTTTGAGTATATTCTGGTAATTTGAGTGCTTCTCTAGAAAATTCTCCTTATTTGGATGAAACTACAGCTGACCTTTTTCTCAATTGCATTTTCAAGGGGAAAAATTGACTCATATCTTTACAAACTTTGGAAATCAAATAATTATATTTTATAAAACCTCTCAAGAGTCAAAACATGAGCGATATGAAGACATTAAGAAACCTTTTGGTATTTTAAAGTAAGTTTATTCAAACAGAGATATCTCTAGCAGTGCACCCTCCCCCCCCCCCCCACACACATACCTTTAGACGTTTTTGGAACTACATTTTGATTTGTAGTGAGATGCATGGAATTTGTGATTTACTTTGCTGATAGCTTCCCTAACACAATGTGCTCTGGATATTTTATTTGATTTGCTCTCCCCACCTCCCTGTGACTTTATACAGCTGTTCTTAAATCACTCCTTTCACTGTCCAATCAAAGCCTGTGTCCTTTTGTCAGAAGGATTCCGAAGGAATCTTTTTTCCCCACATCTTCCAATCTGGCCCCGTGGCTGTATTCCTCCCCCGCCCCCCAGATGCTCTGAGACCCTCCCTTGCTCTTTCCTTCACAGGCTCACCCATCCCTCCTCTTGTCACTTTGTGGATCATTCTCTGAGGTATCTGTTCACAGCATAACACCGGGGCTTAGCAGAATACCCACACGGAGCAAGCACTCCCTGAAATTCTGAGGAACGCAGCTCTGAAGAAAGGGGGAACAATCCTGTGCTGTCTTTTTGTGGCCTAAATAGCTCTGTCCTTCATCAGAATTCATGGATCACTTCCTGTTTCCATTCCCTTCACAGACACTAAATCAAACACCAAGTACTTATTGAGCACTTAGGATGGATCAGGTGCTGGATAAAGCACTTTAAGCCCCTCACCATATCACTATTCCCCTTTTACAGATGGGAACACAGTATGTTCATGCACCCAGGAGTACGAGGGCCTCTAGGCTGTCCAATATAGGAGGCAGATGTTGAAAGAAGACCAACCCCCTTCACCCAGGGGCTCCTTTCCACTGCAGTCCTTTCCATTGCTCATTAAGAACCTATTCACTCTCTTGTCTGCATGGCTGGCTGGCTGGTATTCCATGAACATCCTCTGAGGTTTCCCAGCTGCCCCGCTTTGTGCCGCCTGTATTCAGTCTGAAACAGCTGTCATGCTCTAACTCCTTTAGGTCTTACTCACGTATCCCCTGTCCACGACGGTTTCTAGGAAACCTCCTTCCACACTGCTCTCACCAGTCTTAAGGTGCTTATCACGAGAGGTCAGGCTCCAGAAAGAACCTTTCCCTTTCCTACAGTGGCCTTGTAACAGTGGGAAGTAAAACAGTGGGGAACTGTAACCCACCTCACCATTCTTTTGACACTGTTTCTGTAAGAGCTGACTCTGACTGATATGTAGATAAACAGCATGTTTGTATGAGAATCCTAGGAACTAACTTCAAAAGATACAGACTCCACCTCCAGGCCTCTCAGCTCAGGGAGACTTCCTGACCTTCAACCTTGGAGCCAGCATGACGCACAGCAGACCATCACTTGCCTTATCAGAATGGACTGTGCTGAGAACTTTTCAACCCCCTCCCTTGCTCTCTTAGTTCTGTTCCCTTCTCCCTCCTTACAAGAACCTCTGCCTTCACTGAGAGGTAGAGATGGGCTTTGAGATGTGAGTCCCCTATCTTCCTAGGGAGATGGACTTTGAGACGTGAGTCCCCATCTTCCAGGTTGCCAGCACCCGAAAACAAACTACTTTCCTTTCCGTCAGCACCTGCCTCTGGAGTATTGACTTTTGAAGCCGCAGGCAGCAGCACCTCTGTTCAGTTACAGTTTGGCGGGGGAAGGGACAGATGAGGGGGGAAGTTAACTCTTACATGTGATTAGTGGGGTCACTTGGTACTAAGCACTTTATCTACTAACAGCCATTAATTATACTCTTGGGTTCATAAATCAGCCATAGAAAAGTAGCTTTCCCCATTTGAAAACAGAGTAATGGAACTTGGGAACTCTGCCAGGAAACTCATGCATCTGGCATCTTCCCTGCCCATTTCTAAATCAAAGGTTCATGAACCCGTATCCTCTGTTACCTTTGTCACTCTCCACACCCAGGGTGCACTCTGTGCCCTGTGAGTGCCCAACATGACAGTTCACCAGCAGAGCACACAGCAATTTTTGAATTTAACACACACACACACTTCTCTCCAATCACAGCTCTCCTCTAGGATCTGGAGTTAGGAGAGGGCAGAATGAGGGTGCAAACCCCACCTCTTAGCTGAGAGCATGACAGGACCAGGTGTCAGTGAGTCATAAAAAGAGACACAAGAAAACTAACGGCTCAATTGTACTTTTTACCAAAAGGTTTAAGTCCCCTTTTAAAACCAGAAAATCCCACCAAGCAGGATTATCAACTATACTTTGCACTACATGCTGACTCCATCATGCAAAAGCAGAGAGGCAACTACTGGGTAAACTTTGGTTACGTAATGGTTGTGGGAGGAGTAGAAGAGGGACTGTGCAGGCCACCTCACCTCCCCCTGAGACATGATCGACACAGTGGTTCAACCAGTTCTTCTGACTTCTGGAATGGGGTTAGAAAGAGGGGCTTATGGTTAATTTTAGTACTAAAGCAACGGAGCAATTTCCAGACATAATAATAGGTCACACCCTCATGGAACTGGCACTGTTCTAAGTGCTCGACATAAAGCTTGTGACCACTGCATGTGCTGCATCCTCAGAGGTCGTGCTGCGCAGACCAAGAAATGGCAGTGTGGAGAGGTTAAGTAGCTTGCCCAAGGTCACGCACTGGCAAGTGGTGGAGCCAGGACTCGGACAGAACCGTTGGCTTCAGCTTTCCTGCTCCCCATCGCTCCCTCTGTAGAACCTCTAACAGTCCCTCTGGTAAACATTGTTAGCTCTCACCCTCTTGCTTCTTTTCAGGATAAAATTCATCACTCCAGGAAATCTATTTATTCCTCAAGAATGTGTATAAACTGAATAACTAAATTTGATAAAGCAAATCATATTTAAATGCACTAGGAGAGACTTGCTTTTGAAAGTCATAATATAGGGAATACCTTGGTAAAGTACCTGTTGACTTGTAAACAGTAGGCACTTAATAAATGTGTGTTGAGTGACAATGATGTCCCTAATTTGTATAAATGTTCCCTTTGGTATATTAAAGGTGCTTAAAATAAGGTACACATTACTAACTGGAAAGAATATTGGAGAGAAAATTGCTACTAAGAGCAAGTGCAGGCGGTGCAGTGATTAATTCAGCGAGTCACCCAAGGAAGCGGGCGTCCTGCCAGCGCTGCCCGTGGGCTCCATGCCACCCTCTGCTCCGACAGGGATGCCAGCCCTCCCGGGGCCGCTGACAGATCGCTGAGGAGAGGAATGGGTGGGGTGAGACGGAGCAGAACTGAGCTCCTAATCTGCCTCTTTTATTGTAGGGTGTCACTAGTTGCCAGGGTACTTCATTCCAGTTCACTTATCTCCTGTGTGACAATCCCAGACCTTGTCGTCCCTACTTTATAGGGTCATGAACTGTTCAGAGGACATATAACAAGTCTTTACTGTGTCCCTCAGGGTCGGGGAATGGGGTGGGGTAGGTGATGAGCTGAATGTGATGGGTCCCGGAGCCACTCAGCCGTTCAGCCATTATGCAGCTATCAGGCTGAGTCACCTCAACAGAACTGTCCCTCCCCGGTCTGAACCTCTGCATGCTCCCCTGGGTCTCACCGTGGTGCTCTGGGGGCTCTGCGGTTCTGTCTCATCTCCTGAGACTCCTGGGGGCAGGGGCGGGGGTGAGGACTGGGCCTGCAACCTGGGTAGTAGCTGCCATTTGTTTTCTGACACTGCACTTCTGTGTGCTCTCTCACTGAACGAAGATTTCTGGGCCTTTAAAAAAAGTTTGCCAACCGCTGGCGAGGGGTAAAGCCCCTTCTGGGTCTAATAGTTTTCAGAGCAGGTGCTCATGGTTCACCCTCCCCTCAGGTATTAGTTGTAGACCAAGAGGTCATGCCAGAGTCGGTGGCTCTTTTTCTTGTACAGCCCTGCACTTGCCCACGCAGGTCCCTCCCACTTCCTCGCTCTCCCTCCCACTGTGCCCTGTTCAGTCTGCACATTCCCCAGGATGCTGTCTTTGATTCCTGGGGTCATGAAAAACCCACCCCCCCCACCCCAATGCCTCCAGCCTTTGGTTTATGCCTCTGTCACATTTGTTCTGAGAGTCACATGTCGGAATGTTTTATATTCTCTACCCGATCATGTCTCAGAAGGGCGGATGCTCATTCTGAGGACATTTTCGTGTGTAAATAACGAGTGCTCAATCAATGTTGATTGAAGAGAGGGCTGGATGGGACCAAAGAGCAGATTGTAAAACCCCTGGGTAAACTTTTATGCCTTTGGACAAACTCAGGAAAAAATTAATTACTGATAACTGGTCTCCTCCCAAGAATAAATAGGTTAATATAAATATTTCTAAACAAGTCAATGAATGAATAACCACAGAGCAAAGCCCACAGCATGTCTGATGTAGTGAGTAAAACCCTGAGAATGGGGCTGCTTTCATATTGCCCTGATGACAACTGCTGGAGTCTGAGGGTGCCCGCTGAATTTGCACAGAGGGAGGTGCCTAGCAGAGTGCTTACAAACTCAGTTTTCCAAGTCAGAAAAGCGGGTTTGCATGCAGAGTCCTACTTGGTCATTTTCTTAATCTCTAGGCCTCACTGTCTTATCTGTAAGACAGGCATATAATAATAATTGTTGGAAAGAGAGGGTCACATTAAAGATTAATGTAATAAAGCCTGTGACAATGCCCTGTGTCTGCCGCAGTACACGTTGGTTCTCATTTAAAAGCAACAATGAAACCAATACAAATGAAAGAAATGAATAAGGAGCACGGGACAGGCCTACATTTCATGCAATGCAGTGGTTATCTTTACAGGAAAATAACAAGGGCTGAGGGTGCTAGTGGCAGAATTTCAAACCACCAAGGATTATTCAAGCAACTGACATCCTGAGGCACATCAGCATCATGAGGCGCCTTAAATTTAACCCACAGTTTCCCTGAAGTTTTTTAGTTCTTTTTAAAAAAAAATATTTATTGATTTTTAGAGGAAGAGGAAAGTAGAGAGAGAGAGAGATTTGTTGTTCCAGTTCTTTATGCATTCATTGGTTGACTCTCATACATGCCCCGCCTGGGACAGAACCTGCAACCTTGATATATTGGGACAAGGCTCTAGCCAACTGAGCTACCCCCGTCAGGTCTCTAGTTCATAGAGAACCTGGAAATCTGTGTGATGTGACCTTATTCCCATCACTCTCCTTCTCACTCAGGTGGCTCTGGTCACCTGGCCCTCCTCACAGTTCTTTTAATGCACCAAGTGTGTTCTCTCTGCAGGGTCTTTACACTTACTTGCTCTTCCTCTGCCCAGGTAGGGTGACCCCAGCTATCGATGTGGTGAGACCCAACCCTTTCTTTACATCAACGCTCACAGGACATCTCACTGGAGAGGCCTGCCCTGACACCCCTGCCCACCTCCATCATCGTCAGCATCACCTTTGCCTTGCTTTGGATGTCTTCAAAACATTTGTCACCACCTGACATTTTATATGTATCTTTGTTTCCCTGCTTCTTGTCCACCTCCCCGACCTTGAGCATAGGTTTTATGACACTAGAGACTCTGGCTGCTCTGTTCATCGTGTAGCCCATCACTGACCCTGCCCAGCAGAGGGACAGGAGTGTGGAGTGACTGAGGGAAAGAACGAATGACTGACAGCCTGAGTGACACCATGGGGGGATACCATTGGTTCTGCCATTCCCTTTTTAAAATGTTGCCCCTGGGAGCTATACAACGGCCCGGGCAGTGGGGTCAAGATTCTTACCCTATTAACAAAGAAGCAGGAGCAGTGATTTGTACAGGAACTGGATTGGTGAGATTGTCGGTATTTACGACAAAGAACTTTACAGTTGGATTCGCAGCTCCTGCCTAGGAAAAAATAGTCACGGAGTTGATATTGACAAAAAAATATACCATCATTGCACAAGTTTAAAACTGTACAAAATATCTGCATTGCAGCCATAAAATTATAACAATTGGACACATTCAAACAATTTAAAATAGATGAACATAAGGGAGGGTCATGAAATGCAACCTTTTCATGTTCAAGCAGAAACACATAAAGCCCAAAATACTCCTATTTAAATAATAAATATTCATAATTTATGTATACTTTATGCAAACAGGGATAAATTTCTTAAAATCGTTTCAGATATTTTGCAAATATAACCTGACCCCAGAAGATAAGCAGTCTGCTGGCTGACCACTATGAAGAACTCCTTGGGTTCAGCCAAAGACGTGATCCACCCAGAAGATTACTTTCCCTGAGTGGAGAGCCAATAATGCTAATTAGGAAGCCGTCATTTTCACCCTCAATTCAGGTTCACCGTGTTGGAGCTTTGCAATAAATACTATGACAGAAATCTATAAAACATTTTTATATACACACATAGATCTTCGACTGACAAATTAGTTAGAAATAATATATTTTTAGTAAGAACATTTTATGGTTTGTTTGTTTTTTGCCAGTTTTACTCGTCAAAAAATAACATTTCACTGAAAATACATCTCCATATTTAGTCTCTGATCTTTTTTTCTTTTAACTTCCTCTGTCTTCCTAAAATGGCAGCTTTTCATAAAACAAATTGAGTGAGTCAGTAAAAATAAAAATCCCTTTTTCCAAATTGCTTATAGCAAAAAAACACTTTACTATTGGATTTTCCTATGGACAGCACGGTGGCCATTATTAATATGATTCTAGTGAAGAATCACGGTTCCCTTCTAAACCCCCGTCTTCCTCAGCTTACACTGCTTAAGAAAGCTTTTCAATTTTTATAAACATGCATCCGGAGAGGGAGAACAGCCTTGAAAACCAAGACATGACACTATTATTCCAAATGTAGGATGTGTGAAATTAGCACGAGTGCCAAATCTATAATAGAACCACTAAAACTAGTCATGTATCTGTTAATTAGTAATACAACCTGATATATAATCAAGCTTTTCAACTTCATCTAGGGCACATTCCAATTTCTACAAATGAGATGAGCTTGTGATTCAATTATAGTCTCTCTTTTCCTTCATTCAAACATTTCAGTCCCCCTACCTCTTTCAAAAGCATTTTCCCCATCTTTTTCGGCTTGTCATTCCTCAAAGTTTTTGGAGAAATTACAAAACCTTAAATCACACTCTTTCCTAGGATAATAAAAATACTTTAAAATTGCCAGATGCTGTTGACTTCAGCAAGAGTAATCACAGCAAGCTGTTGAAGAGAGACTGACAATATTTTCATTAGCAAGAAAGGATTAAATGAAACCATTCCCTTCCCATCAAATCACAGAACCACCATACGAACAGGAGCACAGACCTTTGGATATGGAATGTGCATAGTCTTTGGGTATTGCAGTGACTCATCAAAGTAGACAGAGAACTCAATGCGCGGGACTTCAGTGTCGTTAAATTGGGCATATGCTAGAAATGTGCTGTTTGGAGACCACCACAGAGCGGAGTGGGTATTGAAGATTTCCTCTGAAAAAAAAAAAAAGACATAAATTGTTCTGTTACTAGAAGTAGCTGATAAATTGGCTTTGGCATTCAAAATATTTTTCTCATTAGCTTTAGTAATTACACTAGAGTTCAACTAATGAACCACTTTGCATTTGCTGGGCTTCCAAAATCAGAGTAATACAAATGAATAAAAATAAAATCTTTAAGGATAGATCTGGATGATAAAAATAAGTATCCCGTTGGACTGTTTTAGAATATTTTAGCACACAATATTTAATATGCACTCTACATGTTTTTCTTTATCTTATAATCCTCTAAATTTATGCTGCAAAACATACTAAAAGTAAATTTCACACAAGGGGCTGAGTCTCCTTTGTAATTTTCAAACAGTCAACATGCCAGTATATTCTGCCCAGCGGGGTGGGTGGTGTGTGGCTCCCGGCTATTAAACCAATATGGTGCCCAGAGTTTACTACCTTTGGCATGAACAAGATATGGGAAGGATGGATTTAGAATGGCAAGGAGCTCCATGAGACTGCTACTGAGAAATATCTCCTTTGCTTAGCCTAGAAACTGAGGACTTCCTTGGAGTAACTCTGTGCTCTGATGTGTAAGTTGATGGATGAGAAAAGGGGGTCAAGGAAGCATGCAAAGGAAAGGAAAGGCCTTCTTCATTCCAGACACTGTTGGAGTCATTCTCAATCTCTGGCAAATGTAGCTCCTTTCTATGTTTATTATGAAGTCTATTCGTGGGACTTCCAATCTGTGGCTTTTAAAATGCCAGAACCTCTTTTTATCAACAGGGAATGGAGGATTCAAGTAGACTAGATGGAAGCTCCTAATCCTTTATGCAGATTTAATCCACAAATCTTATGTTCTGCTCTGAGTGTAAAGGTAAAAACAAAAGCACAGACACTTGAATCTTAGAATTAGGAAATCATTTATCCCAATCACTTTTCTGATTCTTGAGCCTCCCTTACAAGTTTCTTCCAAAATCTTGTTTTCAATAATGATAACAATAAGAGTAGTAGTAGTTACAGTATTAATATCAGCAATAAAATACAACAACAGTTATAATGAGCAGCTAGCATTTAATGAATGCACCAGACATTGATAAGCAACGGACATCTATTATCTCAGTTAATCCTCATGATAACTCACTGCGCAGACGAGCAAAGGGAGGCAGTTAGGTTTATAGGAAGTGAGAAATTTGCCCAGGATCACACAGGCAATGACTGATAGGATCAAGACTAAATCCAGACTCGTTTGGTGTGAGTCCATGCTTTTCATCTCCGTGTTCTGCTGTCATTCCTGCCTATTTCAGCACCTCTAGTGACAGAAAACCTTTTCTAGGTAAGGCAGCCTGCTCTCCCCCTCGACTGCTTTACACCCGTATCATTGACTTACATTTACGTAACAATTCAGTATTTACAAAACATTTATCTAATTTCAACCTTCCCAGAGATCCCTGGGTGAGTCTATTCACAGCCCGTTTTACAGAGAAGGCAGCTAAGGTTGAGAGGGTTGAGTGAATTGGGACGCAGGCCTTGTGATTTCAAGTCTAGGAGGTTTCCCCTAAGAATTTCTTCATATACTGAGTTGATGTCTCACTCCTTGTGGCTTCTACCTATTGGTTCTAGTCTAAGATCAAGATGCCATGACATAAAATTAATATAATTACAGCAAGGTTATGGTTTTTTAAATTTCTTGTAAGTTCAAGTAGCAGGTAGTGCTCTTTGATTTGAATTGGTGGTTATTTGGAATACAGAACACATTTTTTCCATGTTGATGATATATTAAAACTATTACTATAAAATTACTTCTGGCTGAGGGTTTCTGGTCAAGAAGGAGGCATAGGTAAATGTGGTACTCACACCCTCCCACAACCACATCAAAATTACAGCTAAACTACAGGACAATCATCATTCAGAACCATGTGAAATCCAGCTAAACAACTAAATCCTATAACTAAGTATGTAAAGAAGAGACCACATTGAGACTGGTAGGAGGGGCAGAGATGCCAAACAGACTGGTCATACATCCATATGTGACAGATAAAAATCAGGAGGGATAGCTTGGCTTTGAAGGTGTCCCTTGAAGATTGAGGGGTCCCAGCCCTATACCAGGCCACCCAGCCCAGGGTTCCAGTGCCATGAAGAGAAGTTCCCATAACTTGTGGCTGTAAAAAGCAGCAGGGATTGTGGTTCAGTGAAATGGAGAGATTCTGGAGTCTCAGGCAGTTCTTCTGAAAGGGCCCACACATGGACTTACTGGGACTCACTCCCTCTGAGTTCCAACACTGGGGTAGCAGCTTGAAAGGTGCCAGGGACATATGGGGAGGAACTGAATTGTCTGGCACCAGGATGAGAGCTATGGAGGCAGCTTTCTCCCAGACAGAAGTGCTAGCAGAGGCCATTGCTCCTTTTCTTAGACCTCCCCCAACAGAGCGAGTAGATGGGCACCATATCTGAATTTCCATAAGATGGTTAATACTGTTTATCCAACCTGGTGATTTTCTGAGACATTTCTCCACCAAATTGTAGACCCACCCAAGCAGTTTCCAGTGGCTTTTCCATATGAATGGCCTGTCTTGTCATGCTTCAGAGTTTCCTAAAATCTCTCAAACAAGCAGCATCTGGTCTTGTCATGCCCCATTCCTCTTGTTAAGTGACCCAGGCCTAGCACCAGAACAGCTAGACTTAGTTTGCAGTTTGGCCTCTCCTGGGCACCTCCAAGCCCTGCACAAGCAGCAAGCATCTGTGAATCACTTTGTAGCTCATGCTGGGTAGCCTTAGGAAGAACACAGGTGGAGGCTGATCTTGGCCTGTACCTCTGAGGAGGTCTGAGAGCCAGTGCACCAGGTAGACAGTTTCAGACATCCACATACCACCAAACCACCTCCACAAGTGATACTCTCAAGGGGCAGACTCAGTGGGCACCAGAGCCTCGCGGAAGTAAGTCCTGCTCCTTTGGGTAGGCTCTGCCTGGCACAGCTGATCCTCCACAGTCCTTATAACCAATCAGCCAAGGAATAAATCCCTCCCATTGACATACCAACAACAACCAAGTCTCAACTACAACAGGTACACAGCCCACATAGGGGTGCACCTGGAGTACCTAGCTTGCATGATCAGGGAGGCTGTGCCACTGGACCCTACAAAATACCTATTAGATGAAGTCAATTTATGAAGCCTGGGAGACATAGCAGCTCTACCTAATACACAGAAACAAATACAGAGATGCTAAAATGAGGAGACAAAGAAACATATCTCAAATAAACAAAGAGAACAAAACCCAACAAAAAGAACTAAACAAAATGGTGACAAAAAATCTACTAGATGCAGATTTCCAAACAGTTATAAGGATGCTTAGTGAATTTAGGGAAGAGTAGATAAACTTAGTGAGAAGTTCAACAAAGAGATAGGAAACATATAAACAAAGCTAGAAAACATTTAAAAAGTCAGAAATTAAGAATACATTAACTGAAATGAAGAATACATTACAGGGAATCAACAGTGGAGTAGATGAAGCAGAGGATCAAATCAGAGATTTGGAACATAAGGAAGCAGAAAACACCCAAATGGAACAGCAAAAAGAAAAAAAGATCCTCCCAAATGAAGATAGTATAAGAAGCCTCTGGGATAACTTCAAGTGTATTAATATATTCATGATGGGGTTATCAGGAGAAGAGAGAGAGCACAAGAAATTGAAAATCTGTGTGAAAAAATAATGACAGTAAATTTCCCTAACCTCAGTGAAGGAAATAAACATACAAGTCCAGCACACACAAACAGTCCCCAAACAAGAGAAACCCAAAGAGGCCCACTCCAAGACACATCATAATTAAAGTGTGTAAGGTTAAAGACAAAGAGAGAAGCTTAAAAGCAGCAAGAGAAAAGCAGTAAGTTACTTACAAGGGAACTCCTATTAGATTCTCAGCTAATTTCTCAACACAACATTTGCAAGCCAGAAGGGATTGGCAAGAAATATTAAAAGTGATGAAAAGCAATGACCTACAATCAAAATTACTCTACCCAACAAAGTTATCATTTAGAATTGAAGGACAACAAACAACAAGTGATTGTGAGGATATAGAGAAAAGGGAACCCTTGTGCACTGTTGGTGGGAATGCAGATTGGTTCAGCCACTTTGAAAAACAGAATGGAGTTTCCTCAAAAAAAAGAAAATGGAACTGCCTTATGACCCTGCAGTTCCACTCCTGGGAATTTATCTAAAGCAATACAAAACACTGATTTGAAAGAATAAATGAACTCTTATCTTCACTGCAGTGTTATTTACAATAGCCAAGATTTGGAAGCAGCCCAAGTGCCCATCAGTAGATGAGTGGATAAAAAAAGCTGTGATACACTTACACAGTGGAATACTACTCAGCTATAAATAAGAAAATCTTACCTTTTTGTGACAGGATAGATGGACCTGGAGATATTATGCTAAGTGAAATAAGCCAATCAGAGAAAGACAAATACCATATGATTTCACTTATATGTGGAATCAAATGAATGAAATAAACTAACAAAGAAAATAGAAACAGATTCATAGATAAGAGAACAGACTGTTAGCTATCAGAAGGGAAGGAGGTTGTAGAGCTGGGTGAAAAAGGTGAAGAGATTAAGTGAAGGAAAAAAGATTCATAGACACAGACAACAGTATGGTGATTATCAGAGGGAAAGGGAGGTGGGAGTAGGTAGAAGAGGGTAAAGGTGGGATAAATGGTGATGAAAGGAGTTTTGACTTTGGGGGGTTAACACACAGTACAATATACAGATGATGTATTATAGAATTGTACACCTGAAACCTAGTTTTTTAAAAAAGGAATTATTCTAGAAAGTCTCTGGGGAAAAAAAAAAGAATTATAAGAGATATAAAGAGCTTCCCAGACAAGAAAAAGCTTAAATAGTTCATCACCACCAAACTGGTATGATATGAAATGTTAAAGGGTATTCTTTAAGAAGAACAAGAAAAAAATCAAAAATAATAAAATGGCAATAAATACATACCTATCAAAAATTGAATCCAAAAAACAAATAAACAAGCAGAACAGAAACAGATTCATAGGTACAGAGAACAGTTTGACATTGCCAGATGGGAGAGGGGTTGGGGGATGCCTGAAAAAGATGAAGGGATTAAGTACAAATTGGTAGTTATAGAATAGTCATGTGGATGTAAAGTATAGCACAGGGAATATAGTCAATAACATTGTGGTAACTATAATATCAGATGGGTGTGAGATTTACAGAGATGATCACTTAGTAAGTTATATAATGTCTAATCACTTGGTTGTACACCTGAAACTAACATAATATTGTATGTCAACTATAATTGAAAAATATAAAATTTATTTCAACTGAAAAAAAAAAACTGCTTGTGGTCAAACTGAAAGTCCTGAAAATGAAGAGACCATGGGTAGGGCAGGGAAAACAGAAAACAAAGGAAAGAAGAGACTTCCAGCCTTCCCTGGATATCAAGCTGAGTACAGGATCTGTAGCAACTCCCTCTCCCTGTACTCTGAACCATCCTGTGATCTCTCTCATCCCACCACCCTGACCTTCCTTATGACCCTGGGCTTTGTGTCCTCCCCCAAATAGGACATTTAACTTGCTTCCTGACAATTGTTTGTTGGCATCTTTGTCTCCCTCTCTGGTCTGAATGCCCTGAGAGCAACAGTTGAGTAGCATCTGTCCCTGTGTGCCTAGCACCTGGCATAGCACCTCACAGGTGCTTGGCATTCAATGTGAATTTCACTGAATTATCCACACTCCCAATGTCAACACTGCTACTTCAGAGGGGTAAACAGTGTTCCACCTTCCAAAATGATTTCCTTCTCCATCCGTTCTCATACTTGTTCTCACCAAAATTCTTGTTTTCAGCTCTGAGTTAGGTTAATTACATTCATACTCAAGAGTGAATATCATATAAATAGCTTTATACTAAAACATCAAGTATTATCATTAAAAATACACATTAACTAAAAGTAATCAATTAGAATATCATGAAATAAGACAAAGTGAAAAAGACATAAAGAGAGAAAACTATCTGGGGACATTGGATGAGGAGGAGGGCACAAATTCCAGGGTAGAGGTTTCTCTGGGAGTGTCCCTACTGTGGCCCAGGGACCTGTCTGACCTTGCAGCTTTGTTTGTTTTCTTAGTTATGAACCTACAGACTCTCAAAATATATTCTCTTTTGATTCCAACAACTCTTCATGGCTGCAGTGGATAGGGTGGATCTGATACATAGGGAAACAGGCATGTTCTTTTCTAAGTACGGGTCATTTGTAAATTTACAAAACCAACTGTAGAAATCCTATGGGGACCAAAGTCCCATTTTTAGAGATAGGCCTAGATTGGAAATGTGAAGTCATTTGTCATTCTTCTGATTGTGAATGGCTTAGTCATGAACAGGCAAAATGAGATCCCTCCAACTATTATCTACCTTAGAGAAGACTTAAATGTTACAGGGTCCTTACTTTATACACAGCTGTTCCTGAAAAATGGTCAGGTTACAACTTCGGGAAGAGGCTCTACCCTATTTACATTAGGAATCCTGGAAGCTGTGCTATGATGTCCATCAAGTGTTGAAGATGGTTTTCAATTTCTAAGTGACTAGTTTCAATAAATTTCATTACAAGTTTTAATCACACACTTATTTCTGAGCCATGGAACTTTTAAATTCATTCTTTTAAAGTAATTTAAAAAAAATAATGTTACTTATATAATTAAACTTGACTTAAACTGGGAGCCAACCAAAATTAGATTATGAAGAAAAGCAATTTTTTTAACTATGAAGAAGACATAATAGGATGAAATAAGGAGTCATCTTTAATAAGCATGAGGCAACTTTGTGAATGGTTTGAGACAGTCTCAAAATGCCTTTTACCTTGGCAGCTATAGACATGAAAAATATTTTTCTAATATTTTTTAAGTCTTGGCAGTGTTTTTATTTTTAAGATTTTATTTATTTATATTTTAGAGAGGGAAAGGGAGGGAGAAAGAAAGGGAGAGAAACATCAATGTGTGGTTGCCTCTCATGCACCCCTTACTGGGGACCTGGCCTGCAACCCAGGCATGCGCCTTAGACTGGGAATTGAACCTGCAACCTTCTAGTTCACAGGCCATCACTCAATCCACTGAGCCACACCAGCCAGGGCTGAAGAGTTTTTATATTTTCTAAAACTCTTTATCCTAAAAGAAAAAAAATATTCTTTTAAAAATTATTTTAGTGCTGTATTTTGATCCACTTTTTCTTAAGCCTTTCTAATTATTTTTTTCTTCTTTAAAATCAGAAAATTATAATTTGTCCAAATTCAAATGAACACAGATCTTCTATAAAACAGGCGTTTTCTTTCCCTCTACTCTGCAACTTCCAAACAGTATTTTGTCATCTTTAGGAATGTTGTGGGAGTACTTAGCTTTCTCTAGTAACTTCTGGGGTAGGTAAGCCCGGGTAGAGAAACATCTGATGTTAATCTGCAGGCTTTTATGCCCCAGAAAAGCAGAAAAGCTGCCTACACAGAAAGGCCCTTTGTAGCAGTAGACTGAAGACAATGGGGGCATTGAGAGACAATGAGGACAGAAGCAGCGCTAGTTCCTGCTAAGAAATTCTTTGTCTGGGCGATACCTGGTGTTGTGTGTGCTAAAAACAATTTGATGACATTTAAAACATGCGAGAGTGCCCTTTTTAAAGAAATGTTTGACTAGTTTTAAAAACTTACATGTATTCTGATTTAAAAATGCTTTAAAGTCTCTACCTTCGTAAACCCAGTCAGTTATTCCATTATTTATTACATCTTCTTTTCCAGTCTGTGTGATCCTCTGACTTGATGCATTTGGTTCATTTTTAATATAAATATCATTGTTCCAAACATATGCCTAGGAAGATTGAAAATAATATTGAAATGTAATAACATGATATGATATATTTTATCCTGAAGTTCAAGAAAACATTTATCAACTCTTTTATCCTAGAGCGATATTGGTGTGCTAGCTTAATGATTACCTTAGGTTATTCAATTTGAGCAAAATGAAAAGTCATTTATTCCCTTCCCCGAATATTCTTAAATTATCAGTATACAAGCTATAACCTCAATTAATCCTAAAAATACAATATATTAAAAAGAAGAGGCCCACAACCACCACTATTGGGATGCTAAAGTACGTAAGAACACCTGGAAAGCCATCCAATTCTACAGATCAATGTGTGCTTTGCACTTCTCCTTGTGTGGCGGGGGTGACTAAGGGAGTGCAGTTGTATGCTCGGAGGGAGAAGTTCAACTACAGAGAAACATTCTGACTTCCTGTTTAGATTCTTTTGGACTTTGACATTCTCTTAGCTATAAATCATGAAGATATATCTACAGTGACACAGAGAAGGTCACAGAACTAGCAGAAAGCAGGTATTATTTAAAAACCCCACAAACTACAACAATAGCCAAAAAACAACAACCCCTAAGTACAACAGAAATTAGAATTTAAGAACTTCATGAACATTTTGCCATTAAATAAACAATTCCCTAATGGTAGTTCAGAGACGTTCAGGAATTGTATTTACTATGTTAGACTAGTTAAATATTATTTTAGGCAATAACACTATAGTTGATAGTGAAGTTTTGGCTTCCTAAGTATCTGCTCTGTATCAGAATTAGTAGCTTCTGCATATAAGAGACTTGAGCCATTATTATTCTGACAATAAAAGAAACTCACTAACCAATTTATGACCCTCTGGTGACCATGTGATCAACTGTGTGTCATTTGGAATTTTTTCTTCTGTAATCAGCTGCCTGGAAAAAAGATAAAAGGAAAGAACTACCAAATGAATACATCACAGTGTGTTTTTTTGTTTTTAAATTATTACACTAAGAAAGTGTGATATATTTTATGAAGAAGTCACTGACCTTTTATTTAAGTCATAAATGTCATATGAAGCTGTGAAGGAATGCCTCCATTTCTGTAAAAGAAAAGACATTTCAGGCACCTGTGATTATTGATAGTTCTACCACTTGCTATAGGAGCTCAAGATGATAGACAAAGTAATATAACATTCTACAATTCTCAAATTTTATCTTTTTTTATATATTCCCTATCTAGAGCCTTATAATTTTAGAATTTAAAAAAACAAAGCCTTAGAGACTATCTATCAGAAACTCCTCTGGACTTCATCTATAACCTAACTTTGACATCACCTTTGCCAAGAAGCCTTCCCAGGACCACACTGGGCCAACATGCCACTTCCTTGGCAAGCCTTATTCCTAGCACTAACCACACTATGTTAAGTTCACTTGTTTAAGAAGAGTGCACATTTTCACTTTTCAACCACCTTACTAGCAAAATATTTGAAATAGCTGTAGTTCTATTGCTGGTGATATTGTGGAGAAATGTTTACTTTTCTGCATTGATCATGAAAATATAAAATGGTATAGATATTTTGAAAACCACTTAGCAATATATATTAAAATTGAAATACCTACACCATCAATATTTTAAACAACCATGTCAAAAAGCTCAAAAATGAAAAGCAAACCAAATCCAAAGCATTCAGAAGAAAAAAAATAATAAAGGTAAATCTGTAATCAAATAGAAAAAACACAATAGAGATTATTCAACAAAGCCAAAAGTTGGTTTTTTAAAAGACTAAAAAATTGGGAACATAGTGTGAGAGGAAAAAAAAAGGTGTGAATGACTAATACCAGAAAGAAAAAAAATGATGCATCACAATAGACTATAGACATTAAAAGGTTATAAGACCCTATTAGAAACATTTTTTTGCTGATAAATTTTAAATGAAAGAAAAAGGGAGAATTCCTTGAAAAACAAGTTATTAAAAATGAGACAAGAAAAAAATAAAAAAATCTGAAGCAAAAAAAGACTAAAGATAAAAATAGATGTGATTACAGATTTGCATTTATGAAAAATTATTTATATGTGAATGCAAAGGTAAATTAAATGAAATTACTTATCCATATGTCTGTCTTCCCAACCACACTCCTAGAGCACAGGTGGCCAACACAAGGCCCATGGGCCAAATCCAGCCTTCCACCCTGTTTTATTCGCCTGGCACCTTGTTTCTACCCGGTGGCAGCGCCGAGCTCTCACTTAACTGTTAAGGAGTAGTTACATTTACACAGTCCTAAAGTTACATTTGGCCCCTTGAAGGCAACTGGGAGGCTGATGTGACCCCCAGTGAAAATGAGTTTGACACCCCTGTCCTAGAGGAAAGAAATTGTCTTATTCACCTTTAAATACTTAGAACTTGGTCACTTGGTCTAGTGCAAGCCACACAGTGTGTATTCAAGGAAGAAACCCAGCTAAAATAACAGTCGGATTTTACCTATAAGGATGAAATAGATGAAATAAGGTAGCCCAAGGACTCACTGTACAATAGCAGGGGTGAGACACAAGCCAGGGTTCTTAACCTTGACGAATATTTTCCTCTTATCATTTATCACTCCCCCAACCTTTTATGTCAACAAATATTTACTAAGTCCCTATTTTTTTCAAGTTCTACATTTCTTTTTGAATCCTGGATTATTTTGACACACCCTATGCTTGTTTCTGGGAAACCGGGGAGTATCACACCTGTTGAGGCCAAAAGGTGTGGTATAGGCTAACAACACCGAGATATTTAAGAAGGTTTGAGATCACTTCAGGATACAAATCCATCTCAGGGTTTGAAAAGAAACCCAGCATGCTTGGAATGTTCACTTCATGTTTTGAAACAGACCCATAAATCTATTTAGGATATAAACATTGGCAACTCCCCTCCACGAGGCATTATTAGCTAAGGCAGGCTACTTCTCCTTGAGGAGCTCATAGTTGAATGGGGGGAAATTGATGAGTAAACACAAGAAAAGACTCATAAGAGGTTCGATGGAGGAGGGCGGGGTGAGGCAGGAATCATGAGTTAGGTATTGGGGAGGGAAAAGCCCAATGTAAAAGGTAATTCTTGGGCTGTTTCAGTGGCAGAGGGCTTCCACACAGCAAAGAGGTAAACAAGACATCGTGGCAGGGAAAAGTTGAAGCATAAAGATAGGAGAGATCATATGTAAGAGTACAGCTTTGGAGTCTTCCAACCTGGATTCATCACGTCTTTCTGTGGACTGAATATTTCTGCCTCCCTCCCCTAAATCACATGCTGAAATCCTAACCCTCAGTGTAATATTTGGAAGTGGGGCCTTTGGAAGGTGACTAGGTCACGTTGGAGCCCTCAGGAACACGATTAGTTCCCTTAATAAAGAGAGTCCAGAAAGATTCTTTGTCCCTTCTGCCATGTGAGGACACAGAGAGAAGATGGCCAACTACAATCCAGGAAACAGGACATCACCAGACACTGAATCTGCTGGCACCTTGATTTTGGACTTCTCAGCCTCCAGCCTGTGAGAAATAAACGTCGGTGGTTAAGGCACTCAGTGTGGTATTCTCCTGTGGTAGCCCAAATGGACTAAGAGAAGTTTCTAAGGTGTAATGGCAGCTGAGTTTCTTTCTAAGCTTCAATTTTCTCTTTAGGAACATGTGAAAATGACAACAAAAATCTCAGGTTCATGAGAACGTTTGTGAAGGGCTTAGCAAAGCTCCTGGAATTGTCTGCATGTGATAGACCATGCTACTCTTTCTACCTATAGAGCATCAGGCAACGAGTAAAGGTTCTAGGGGAACATCTGTACCGAGCTGTATGGTAATTATTTATTAACGTACTCACTCATTTTTTTTGTAGCCACTTAGAAGTAACCATTACTTCTAAAAAATAACTTAGAAGTAATAATTCATCTGTCTAGAAGCACTAACTCAGCCACGGAGAAGCTATGCAAAGAAAAGTAAGTAAAGAAAACTGCATAGCAGACCTCCAAAGAAATGGAATAAAATTAGACTTCTTTTTTGTCTTTTTTGTTGTTGTTGTTCAGGATAGGTTTCTTGAGCACTGATTAGTCAACAAATGTATGTTGTGCAGAAAACTCTACTGGATACTCTGAGAAGTAAAATAGAAGACACAGTTCTCTACTTTCAATAATCTTGTAATTTAGTGCTTTGCAATAAATTTATGAAGAGAACGTGGAAACAGAGTGACAGAGGGTAAAGCCACTCACCCAGGCTTCTGAGGATGCTGTGTTAGAGTTTGAGGTTTATTCTGAAGGTGATTTGAAGCCAAAGACCATGAGGGTTTAAGCACAGGCATAACATAATCTAATTTAGGTTTTAAAAGGAGTTCTTTGGAAACTACCTGGAAAGCATGGATGGCAGGAGGAAGGGACAGAGTAAAAACAGCAAAAGCAGTTAAATACACATGTAAACTCCAGAGCCACAACAAACACAAATTACTGATGATCGTTATCCAGCTAAGGTTCACCAGGGAAATATCCATGACTGCACATTAAATGGCATTTGATGAACTTGGCTAAATAGTCAACCGAGGCGGCATTTACTATTCCATTTCTATCTTAACATCACCGTGTTTCTATGTCAGCCTTTAACATGGACACCTGCTGTTCAGTGGCTCTTAACCCGGGTTGCCAATTAGAATAATCTCCTGTTTGAAAAAATAATAGTGATGCCAGTTTCACTCTAGAGACTTCAGTTTATTGATCTGAGGATTGGACTTGGATGCTGAAAATTTTTTCAAACTCAAGTAATTTTAAGCCACAGACAGCAGTAAGAACCACTGAATTAAACAAACAATAATCCATTAACTGGGAACAGATGTGCTAAAGTTGGCATAGTTCTCTGATTTGCTCATAGTTGATAAATTTAGCAGAACACAGTCATCTAGCCTTCACATCCAGGATATGGAACCCAGCACAGTGAATCCAGGGTAAATATTACGATTGGGAGTCACCGTCCCAAGTGGGAAATGGAATGCGGGGTGGTTTGCTTGGCCCGCGTACAGCAGAATTGGTGTGTGAGGGAAGGTGTTTATACTAGTATTTATCATTTATTCTAGGAAAAAGCAGAGGTGGGGATCCCCAGCTTTGCACATTCTTTTCAATGCAGAATATCTACAGGTTTTTAATTTTTCTTACATGTCTCAAAACTTCCTATACTCAACAACTGTTGCCAAATCCATGAATAACTAAAAAGGTGCAGTTAAAGTTACCGGGGATTTGCAGCCATCCTAAACCTGAAGAGGACGTGTGATTAAGTGTAACCTTTCCCTAACGTGTGAGAATTTGATGTTGGGCTGGGTGACTGGAGGCAGCTGAATGTTCTTACAGGGCTGAGGCTGCCCCTTTGGAACGGTTTGCGTGTGGTGGGATGTGAAGCCTGGGAAGCGGGTTGTGTGAGTCACGATGCAGCGTCTCTCCTGAAGGATGAGAAGTTTAATTCTTTTTAAAGCAAATGCTTATTGAGAGTTTTACTACATGTAAGGCTGAGACAAAGAAAATAAGGGGTTATATTACTGGATATACAAGTCAAACATGTAAATTTACTTTTAAATTATAAGATCTATTTTATTATGTTTTAGTGTCTATATTATAATATTACTTACATTTTTTAGTATTTGAAAACACTCAAATAAATTTCTTTTAAAACATCTGTTGGACTTATCCTTGATGAATGAGAATGTCCATTTCTCTTTTTGATGCTGAATCAATGAGTTTTTAGCGCCTGTTATATTACAAGGTGTCGATCTTAAATATCCATAGCCTTCAAATCAGTTATGAAATCATACGTTCATAGGATTCTTTAAATGTCACAATAAGAAAACATTTCCTTTACCTTCACATAGTTGTATTCTAAGAGAACAAAATTTCCATCAGGAGATACTGCATAATCACTTATAGAGTGTTCAAATTTCTCCTGTCAATCAAGCAGAGAAAAAGAACAATTAACCCCATTTAACTGCCGTTACTGAACTCTTACCATATAGAGGGTATAGTTCTAGACATGTGGCTTGTGCCTTGGGATCTCCCCATCTAGGAGAGATGGCACATTCCCCCACACAAATGACCATGATGCAAGTAGACAGTGATCAGGGTCAGAGAAACAGGGAGGGAAGGGTTAGTTTTAACCAAGGAAAGACAGTTGTGAGGGAGGGGATTAGAAACAGGGAACTTTCTCGGTAGAGGGAAAAGCAGGAGCAAAAAGGGTATGCACATTTAGAGACTGTCTAAAAGCTAGGTATAACCGAAACACAGTACAGGGTACATCAAAGCGTAAGCTGAGAAGACATAAAATTAGAAAAGCAGCTGGGAGCTAAATATAAGAAGCAGAACTATGACGGTTTTTGCCTAGAGGTGTAATCGAATCTTATCTGCTTTTTCGAAGGTGCTCTGGTGGCACCGTGACAGGGGTGGGGTGAGAGCAGTTGTGTCAGCCCTGGATGCGGGCAACGCGGTGGTCTGGCCTGCAGTCCGGAGGCAGTCACACAAATTAGAGCACTCACTATGACAAGATGAAACAAGGCCTTGAACCAGGATGCTACAGTGGAAATGGAAATTTGAGAGACACTTGAAATTGCAGAGGATTTGTTGAGCAGCTAAACATAGGGAAGGACGGAGGAATCAAGGGGTATTGTGACTTGGAGGAGAGTGCTATTTACCAAGATTGGAAACTCGGGACGAGGAATAGGGCGCTTTTGGTTTGCTAGGAGAGTGAAGGGGAAATAACTAGTTTAGTATGGAACACAGAGTTTTAAATGCTCGCAGACCATTCATGTGCAGAAGCAAACAAACAATTAGAAATAAAAGATTTTCAGGGGTGTCCAACCTGTGGCCCCTGGGCTCTATGCAGCCCAGGATGGCTGTGAGTGCAGCCCAACACAAAGTCATAAATTTACTTAAAACACTATGAGATTTTTGTGTGTGCATGTGACTACATCTCGCAATGCATTTAATGCGTGGTCCAAGCCAACTCTTCTTCTTCCAGCGTGGAGCAGAGATGCCAAAAGACTGGACACCTCTGGTAGATGTTGAGCAGAGGTTAATGTTGAAAAAGTGTGTACTGGAGGATCAAGGCTAGAGAGAGAGGCTGAGGCGGGGTGTGGACGCGCATGAAATTCGCTGAAGGAGAGCATGCAAAACAGGGAGAAAGGCTGGCAAATGAAGACCGAGCCCTGAGGACACTTACATTTAGGAGTATGGGCAGAGGAGGAAGAACTGCCAAAGGAGACTAAAAAGTAGCCAAGGCAGAGGACACTCCAAGGAGGAGAGAAAGATCCACTGTCATATGCTGCAGAGAGAGTCCAACAGTGTGAAACAACAGCACTCAGGAGTGAAAAGGTATGAAAATGTCCCTAGAATTTCCTTAAAGTAAGAATTAATTACAAGATTAAACATACAAATGTACTGTTCTCCAACAAGATGGAGCTGTCTCCACGTTCGGCATTGAATAGCAAGATATTGTTTTCTTGTTTGTAGAGATATTCATGGTCTAAAGAGAGAAAATGGCCAGGTCAATATTTCAAGTTGCTATTAAACATGTTCAGAAGCTAAAATTTATGCAATGAAATTTAAGATGTAAGTTTGCGCAAGTACTAAATAAGCATTTCTAAGTTTGAAAAGTATTAAATGATGAATATTACACTAGTATACGTTCACTTTTCCATCATTATTGTCAAGGTTTCAATTCACATTTAACTTTTTATAGTACATAATGAAAGAAATAAGGTTTCTTTCTCACTTAATTCCCTTTTCACCCTTAGGTAGAGAAAGACTCTCTCCCACATGGTTTCAAAACACCAGGGTATCTTCTAAGTGCCATAAAAGGGACTCACAGCCTAACTACAATGAGCAAAAGCATAAAAGTCTGCCTCTTCCCCTCCCCCCCCAGAATCCTTACCTGAAACCCACCGCAAGTTGTAGGACTTCGTTCTAAAAGTACTTTTTAAATAATCACTTAGAGTGTAGGTTTTGAGACTATCAGATGTGGCATCACCTGTGGGGTGATAAAAAGAGACAAATGTTCAATAGGATGAAATAACCAAAGTTTTCCATAAAATAAACAAACGGATCTCTACAGTCTACACTGCTTACAAGATACAGAAGTACATTCACAAAATGCAAAGCACATTTTGGAAGATTTCAAACTGTGCAGATGGAGTGAAAATGCATTAACTGTTAAAGCACATATGAGTGTGTATGTTTCACTGAATATTAATGCTGTAATAGTGACCTTGATTATGAAAGTCTAGATCGGTGACATCCAATGAAAAAATAATGGAAGTATATTTTCTAGTTAGCAACGTTAAAAGTTTTTTAAGATGAAATTAACTTTAATAGCATATTTTATTTAGCCCAATATATCAAAATATTTCAATGTGTAATCAATATTTAAATGTTATTACTGAGATCTTTAACATTTTTTTAAATTATATTTTATTGATTATGCCATTATAGTTATTAAAATTTTTCCTCCTTAGTCCTCCTCCACTCTGCAACCGTCACTCCCTCAGGCAATCCCCACCCATCGTTCATGTCCATGGGTCACGAATATAAGTTCTTTGGCTACTCAATTTCCTATATTGTACTTTCCATTTCCATGGCTATTGTGTATGTACTTATTAATACCCTCACCTCTTCACCCATTCCCCCACACTCCCCTCCCATCTGGCAACCATCAAAACATTCTCCATATTCATGACTCTGTCTCTGTTCTTTTTCGTTTAGTTTGTTTTTTAGATTCCATTGTTGATAAATGTGTTTCCAAACTCATTTCTACTCTGTGCTGCATGAACCTTCTTACCTAGTCACACTGATCTGCCTACTGAACCCAGTAGAACTTCTGAGGCTTTTCCACCTCTGTTCCTTGTCCTAACTCACTTCCCTGCAATGTCTTCAGCTGCTTCCCTGGCTGTCACAATCCTCCACCCTCCAATTTCCACATCTTTAATGAAGACTTCAATTCTGCCTTCTCTGACCTTTGCTCCCGCGCTCCTCATTTGGCTCTTAGAACAATGACTTGTGTTAGTAACTGTTTTACCATGCCTACCTGGCTACGGTGTCATCTACACAGGGAGGCCACGTAGGGCCTTGTTTGTTTGTTCTTTTCATCAACCCTAACACCCAGCACGGTTCTATGCCATCGTAAGTAGGCACACACACACACAAAGTTTTTGGTTTTTGTTGATTGACATGGGATGTCTTCCCACAAGCATAGTAAAGATGATGTGACTCTTCTTCCTCAATCCTACCTCCTGCACTGAGGAAGAATAGCTTAACATCTTGTTCCAAATTCTCTACTTCTTCCACATGCGTTCAAACACAAACTCACAAAATCAGCCACCATCATAACATTCCTACAACTGCAGTTTACTCTTTGGGGATTGTGAAGCTAACAGTGCCTTCTCTTGCTAATTTTTTACAGCCTGTGGAAAGGTTATTCTTATAGGAAATCCTCTTCCAAAGTATGTTCTTAAGATTTTATTTCTTTGGATCTCATCACACAGTCTTGATTCTGCCTATAAAACCTTTGTTTGTTTTTTTTTAAATTACTTTATTGTTGTTCAATTACAGTTTGAAACCTTTGATTACAAGTAAATAAAATTGCTACATTTCACTCTATTACTTCATTGGTTTGTTAAAGCCCAGCTTGTTAAGTAAAAGAGGTTTAAAAAAGAATTTTTTTTTGTCAAATCTGGCCTGCATTTCACCTCTGAAGGTTAGTAAGATCTTTATGTTTGTGAGCAGAAATACACCAAATGAATAAAATTAGCCCTTGGATTTGTCCACATTCAAACAAGAGTAAAGTCTGTGCCACAGAAAACGTTATTTGAAACTTATACTAGACTACAAAACTGCAAATCCAGATTTGTTCACTAAATGCCCTCAGTTATTTGTATTCATCTCATCATTTTTTCATGCATCAAATAGCTATAAAGTGAGTACTAATGAAATAGTGTTGAGGATATATGAGATCTGTCTGGAAAAAGTCAAGCCATTGCTAATACAATGAGAACAGTTTGCACAACATCAATATAACCTGGTAGCCAAGGAGAGTGGACTGGAATGCACATGCATGAACAGTGACGACTTCACTGTACTAGTCAGTGGGGGTGCTAGACACTGTTGAGTGAGCACTTGTACTGTGTGTCTGTAACATTCAAAATGACTGAGCAAGTAGAGCAATGCATCTGCATCAAGTTTTTTGTTATGTTTGAACATTCCTCCACAGAAACTATTCAGATAATTCAGAAGGCCACAGCTATGGGCGACTGGTGATTGGCAGCTTCATCAGGACAACATGCTCACTAATGCATCACATCTTATGCAGAGTTTTTTGTGAAACATCAGATCACCCAGGTGACTCAGCACCTCTATAGCCTAAATCCAGTGCCCTATGACTTCTGGCTTTTCCTAAAACTAAAATCACCTTTGAAAGGGTAGAGATTTCAGACCATCAATGAGATTCAGGAATCAATGAGAGACAGGGCAGCTGATGGCAATTGGGAGAACTGTGTGAGGTCCCAAGGTGCCTACTTTGGAGGAGACTTAGGTATCATTGCCCTATATACAACTTTTCTTGTATCTTTTTCAATAAATGTCTCTATTTTTCATATAACATGGCTGGATACCTTCTGGACAGACCTCATATACCCTGCTATCAAGAGATATTAGTCTTAAATATACATAAAACACATCCCAAATTAGTACAAATCAACATATAAATGGTTATAGACACTCACAGTCCTAACATGATCAAGATAGACCAATAAATGTCTAGATATACCTGTACAAAGAGTCTAGCTCACTTTTTTACACAAATACATATATTATCTACTGCAACGGGCTGAATGTTTGTGACCCCCAAAATTCATATTTGAAATCTTAACCCCAATGTGCTCGTATTAGGAGGTTGGACCTTTGGGAGGTGATTAGGTCATGAAGGTGGAGCCCTCATGAATGGAATTAGTGCTCTTAGAAAAGTGACTCCACCCTGAGAGGACACAGGAAACAGGCCATTGCCAGACACCAGACATTGAATTTGCCAGTGCCTTAGACATCCCCACCTCCAGAACTGTGAGAAATAAATGTTTTTGTTTAAGTCATCCAGACTATGGTAACCTGTTATAGCAGCCTGAACTAAGACATGTAAAAAATAGACATATCACCACAGAACATGTGTCACTGACTTGATTTTGTAAGAAGAGAATGGAGTATCTCTAGTAGATCACATACAGTGCATTTACCCAGGTTTTCCAGAATAATACAATTACACCTGGAATATTAAAATGAATGAGGCAAAATTCCCTGTGATGTTACCTGCTGCCCAGGGTGCTGCTCTTCACATTCATAATGCGCCTCTCCCTGAGCACTTGCCTGCCCTCCTCAGACACTGCTGGGCTCATTTTCTCATTATGCTGTAGCTTTTCTGAACCCATCCTCTGAAACACACTCAGTCTCCTTTCCTTTCATAATGGGCCCAGCATGATTTTGATCCATCTGCTGATGTTCCAGATACCAACATCGATGCCACACTCTTGTGGTCCAAGACACCCATGACAGGCAGAGGCCACATTTGCCTTGTGTTAGGTTCACTTGGCTCCTTTGACAACCCTGTAAGTCAGCTTCCATATCCTGGCTACCCAGCCCAGAACAACACTGCTAAATTGGAGCAAGTAGAGCAACAAATGTTCCTTGTTTTTTGCCTTGCTATTTGATAAGTAGCGCACATTGGAAGACACTTCTGAAACATCTAGCTAAGCGAGTTCTGTGAGATGTAAGTGCCAAGTCCAGGTTTTGACCTTTAGCGAGTTCATAGTTTGCTGCCAAGTTACAACCTATTCTGTCAAACACTTAGAGGACACACTCATGTCTCTCCTTCCTGTCTACTTGCTCACTCACAGGGTACTGCTGTGGCAACAGATGAAGGTCTTTGGCTGCTTGCGTGATTTTCCTGGTGGGCCTGGGACATGTCGTTCACTTGACTTATCAGTTCAAAGCACTGTGCTAGCCAAGTAGAGCAGTTAATCATATGTTACCCATCAGCATACATAGAAACTCTTAGATTCATGTCTTCCTTAATTTAAAAGTCAAAAAAAAGGTTAACAATTTTATGCTTTACTTCTTTGATGAGAGCAATTACTAGGCTGAACCATTTTAAAATGCCATTTTTATCAGTCAAAAATGGTAGAATAGCAGCTTTTAAAATGGTTAAACCTACAAATGAATTCTTACCAAAGTGTGTGCTATCTTTTTCATATTTTAAAATTTATTATTGATTTTAGGGAGAGAGAGAGAGAAACATTTATTTGTTGTTCTGCTTATTAATGCACTCATTGGTTGATTCTGGCACGGGCCCATCCTGGAGATGGAACAGCAGCCTGGGCATATTGGGACAGTGCTCTAACCAACAACCTCCCCAGCCAGGATAAAGTGTGTGCATCTTAATGAGTCCTTTCTGTGGGATCCAAGTCATTTCCGAGCATAAGTGATTCCACAATGGTAAGATCCAAGTAAAAGAGTGGTATAGGCCCATGGAATCTTCTTGCTTTGATCAATGGTTCCTTTAAGTCTACAGGATATTTTAAATATTTTTATACTCACTACTAATAAACTTTTTTGTTTGTATCAAGCTATTATAATATTTCTACTTTACAAAGATAAACTGTTTTAGTAAATAAATGGCTAATAAAATGCAACTAAAATGAAATGTGCTCTATCAGCTTGTAAACTCATAAAGCTGTTAAACATCGGAAAAAGATAATTGGTTACAAAGTTCTTGTGTTCCATATGGTGATCAGTTAACATTTTACATTGATGCTAGGGAAATAAAACGAGTATTACTTTAGAATTTGATGTATCAAAATAGCAGCCTTGACGTAAGGACAGAGGAAGAAAAATCAAGAAGGCGGAAGGAGAAATTGACTAGAAGTTCCCTGACGGTGTGTGTTATCCAGCAGCCTGTGCAGGCCACCACCCATCTATACTGATTCAACAAATACTAGTGAGGGGTTGGGTCCTAGTACCTTTGACATTGGAGAGCCTGAAATTGAGTGAGCCCAGGTCTAACTCTCCCTCTGGGGCCTTAGGAAAATCACTGAGTCTTTCATAACTTCACTTTTTAAATCTGTAAAATGAGACTAATAGCCTTATCTAGCCCATAGGGATTTGCCATGATAAAATGAGATGACATATGTCAAGTGCTGAGCTTAGGACTTAAAATTCAGGAAACCCTCCAGGTATGTCACACTATGTGCTGGGCATTCATGATACAAAGATGAATAGAAGTCATTTCTCCCCTGGAGTACCTAGCAGTGGTGCTGAAGTTAGGAATTTCACTGCACTAAAATAATAGCCATTTAGTTTCACCGTGTTCATATCCCAAGTGATCCTAATAAGAGCATCACATTGAGAAAATATCCAGGATAAGTACAATCTAATCATTTCCTAAGTGTTAATAAACACTATTTTCTCCCCTCGACATGGCAAACACCATCCACAGCATCCATAGTGGGAGTCAGCTGTATGGAGGGAAAATGTTGGAGTTAGCTGACTTAGAGAATTTGTGAAGAGTGATGTTCTTCTGATGACCATATGTAAGAAGCATTAGCATATAATCACAATAATCAGATTTGCCATCTCAATAAGAGAAACATCAAGATATATCAAGTGGCCTTTGAGAAGTGCATCACCATTGCATTTTTCTGCAGCTGGAGCTTGTAGCATGTGGGACGGCACACTTTTTAGCCTTTACTCTAAGACCAGTGTATCATATCACCAAACTTTTGTTAAGGACATTATTAATGTATTTTCAAAGGTCTACTCTGATAAGCCAACCAAACGGCACAATGCACATTTCTCAGAATTAACAATTTAGAAAAAAGGAAACAATTTAATGGGGAGGACGGTTGTCTCTCACGACTCCAGCCTCACCTCTTCCTCCTCTGCCTTTCTTTTCACTCCACTCCACCCACAGTGGCCTCTTGCTGTTCCACAGATACACTGGACCTATTGCTGCCTCAGAGACTTTGACCTTGCTGCATCCTCTGCCTGTAATGTTCTTTTAATCAGACACGTCCAAGGCTTGCTACTCCCTTGCCTTCCTCGGGTCTTTATTTAAAGCAGTCTTTCTTCTCTGGGCTAATACTTGCAGCTCCCCGCTCTCCCCACCCCCAACACCACCACTAGGCTACACCGCCACACTCACTCTGCCTTCATCCCTGCAAAGAGTCGGGAGATTCAGTATACACAGGAAGCCTGCACTGAACAGGATGTTGGGGCTGCTGTATTCTTTTATGGAATGGAAATTGTTTTATTATTTTTTTTTCTGATTACTGTCACTCCCTCTTCCCTTGTTAGGACTCTTCTGGGAATAAACAAGACCAGTACAATAATGGCCAAACAATATTCACAAGGTTTTTATGTCCTACAGTGTTGACTGACATTAAGCCAGTCTAATGAAAAAGAGTTGAAGGATGGAAACTTCTGAACTGTATGGATAAATGATCTACAAACCCGTGACACATGCAACTATTTTAGCAAAGTTCTGGCTTCTCCTGAACACTATTCCAAAGTAGTTGTAGTAAGACATCAATAGAAGGTGTTACACTGATTAGAGAACCTCAGCATGTGAGGAACTTGGAAGGTCTAATATGGAATCATTCAAGAACTTTCTAGAAAGATTTACAGGCATAATCAACAACCAAGTGTGCCAAGTGTGCATGATTCAAGAAAAAAATTGTCATTGGGAAACAAAGCTGAGACAGAAATGACCCATTCCAGGCAAAACGTTCAAGAGTGTGAGACAAGTGTTATTACAGTACCTGCCTCTGGGACTATTAAAATAATTTTAAAATTGAAAATATATAAAGATAATAATTACAAATGCTTATAGAGTTCTTCCAGTGTGCTGGGCTGTTCTAGGCACTGTACACTTAACAACTTATTCGCATCCTCATTTTACAGGTGAGGAAACCGAGGTGCAGATAGAATGGACAATAACTGGACTCAAGTCCCCTGGCTAGTGAGCACCAAGCCACATCTGAACTAAGGACTGTGGCCCCAAAGCTGTGGTGATAACCATTCTTCTAAACTACCTAAGTCTCTGGGAAAGTGACTGCACCTGGTAAGTGCTATGTTGGCAGTTTTTGTGAATTGGAATAGATGAATTAGACTTTATGGAAGTGTTTGAATTCAAAGATTGAAACTAATGTCAATAGGCAGGTTGGTAGTAACATCTGGACTTTGGTCATTTGGTAGGTTACATTAGAGCATCATTTGTTCTAGTGCTCCTAAGTCAAAGGGGTACCAATTCTTTCTGAAAACCCTTCCCTCTGGACTGTTCCTAAGGATGGCAACTCTGTGACTTCCTGGAAAGGAAGTTGTACCACCCTCGTTCTCTCTTCCCTGATATATCCAGTAACTCCCATCATCTTTTTTTAAAACTCATAAAAAAGTACTCACAAAATCTTGATAACAGGCTTCTTTTCTTCTTTTTTTTTCATGCTTCCAAGATTTAAAACATAACACAATCCTGAACAACTCAGGCCCTGCAGTACACAGTTTCAAAAGAGGATGACATTGTCCAGCACAAAGATTCAAGGACTCCTTTACGGCAAACGCCACCACAGACCCTATTTTCCACTCCTATCTGTCCCTTCCTTACTCTCTAATCTTTTCCTTGGCCCTCAGAGAGACAAGTGGGCCTGGCCTGTGCCTCAGGTCCTGGTCTTCTTGATTTGTTAAGGACTTTGTTTTCGTCCCTTCCTCCTCAGCATCTTCAGTTATTTTCACCGCTTACTTCTACCTTGTCCTTCAGCATGCCTGGGTGTATCCATCTTTAAAAAAATATTTACCTGATCCTGTCACTCCTCAAGTCATCTTTTCTCAAATAAACAGTCCACATCTGTGGCTTTCATTTTCGCATGGTCCCTCTGTGCATGTCTTGATCGACCCCTTTCTGTTTATACCATTTTTCCCTCTTTGTCATCTTGAATGCTTATTTTCTGTACCACATATTTTGCCAATTAATCAAATAATTTTATACCATTACTTAAATATTTAATCTAAACAGTCTTAACTAGACTATACGTAAGCTGGAAGGGTGAATTGATTTTATCTTTACACACAGCAGTTAGCACTGTGCTCTAGAGAAGGGAGGTACACTTGATCTAGTACTGGATGACTTGGCCTTATATTTATGAATGTAATGTAAGTATTTTAACCAGAATTAAAGCAATATTAAACATTTTTCATCAACAAATATTTTTTTAAAAGGAAAATGTTTTTCATATAAGCACTAAGATAGTGACTTTAATTCACCAAATACTTGCCCAGCTCTATTGGGTTGAAGAGTGTCTGACCCCACACCCCCACCCAAAATCACATCCAGCTAGAATCTTAGAACATGAATTTATTTGGAAATAGGGATTAGCGCATGTCATTAGTTAAGATGAGGTCATACTGATTTAGGGTGGGCCCTTAATCCAATGACTGGTGTTCTTACAAGAAGGCAGGTGAAGACATGATTTGTTGACTAGGAAGATAGGTAAGATCATGTGGAGACAGAAGAAAGAAGGCCATGTGAAGATGGAAGCAGAATTTGGAGTCACACAGCTACAAGCCAAGGAACACCAAGGATTGCCACGAACCACCAGAAGCTAAGAAAAGGCAAAGAAGGATTATTCCCTGGAATGTTCAGAGGAAGCACGACCCTGTTGACACCTTGGTTTTAAACTTTAGCCTCCATAACTGTGACAGAATAAGTTTTTGTTGTTTTAAGCTACCCAGTGTGTGGCAATTTGTTTTGGCTGCCTTGGGAAACTAGTAAAAGCTCTCACCGTGGTCTTCAATGTTGGAGGCACTAGATACAAGGGTGCCTAGAATGTGAAAAACCCCTGCCCTCAGAAAGCTTCCCCTAATGGGGGAGTCACAGGAACAAATAGTGAGTAAGTAATGTGCGTGTTAGGTGGTAAGTGCCACAGAGAAAATAAAGCAGGGGAGGGGAAAGGGAATGTCAGGTCTGAGGACACTGCTGTGTTCAACAGTATGGTGAGGGGAGGTTCCACCAATAAGGTGGCATTTTAGCAGAGACATGAAGAAGGTGAGGGGGTGAGCAATGGACAGCCCGAGGAAAGAGGGTTCTTGGCAGAAAGAGCAGCAAAGTATAAAACATCAGAGGCAGGATGAGTGAGCAAATGGGAGACAGCAGGAGAGGAACTCAGAGAGGCAAGGCAGTGGAGCTCCAATCCTGTGGGCCTTGTTGGTCATTGTGAGGACTCTTGTCTTTAGTCTGAGAGAGGTGGGAAGCCATCGAATAGTTCTGAGCAGAGCAGGTTGGAACCTGACTTAGGTTTAAAAATGATCGCCAAATTAGTTTTCTACTGTGGCATAACAAGTGTATTGGCTTAATACAACAGAGGTATATTAGCTCAGAGTTCTCAATGTCTGAAGTCCAGCCTGGTGTGGCTGGGTTCTTTGCTCAGGGTCATAGGGCTGAAATCAAGGTGTTGGCTGGGCTGAGTTCTCACCTGGAGGCTCTGGAGAAAAAGCTGCCTTCAAGTTCACATGGGTTGTTGGCAGGATTCAGTTCCACATGCTTGTAGAGCTGGGGGCTCTGTTCCTTTGCTGGCTGCCAGCCAGGGGCTGCTCTCACCTCTTGCAGGCCACCCATATTCCTTGCCATATGGTCCCCTCCATCTTCCAAGTCAGCAGTGGCACATCAAATCTTTTATTGTGCCTCTAATCTCTGAGTACCCCTCCTATGAGCAGCCAGAAAAGCCTTGCTTTTAAAGGAGTCATGTGATTAGGTCAGGCCTGCCAGGTACTCTCCCTTTCTTAAAGTGGAGTGTACTATAGAACATAACCTAATTACCAGAAATAAATCCATCATACTCACAATCTCAGAGATTAGGCAGAAATTGGTACATGGGAGAAAGTGAGAAAATTTTGGGAGTCATTTAAAATTCTGTCTACCACAATCACCTTGTCTGTTTGTGTTGAAAATATACTGTCGGGAGCTAAGAGAAGAAATAGGAAGATTTTTACAATAATTCAGATGAAAGGCAATGGTGTCTTGGACTAAGGTGGTAGCAGTGAAGGTGGTGAGATACAGTCAAATTCTGAAAGAATATGAAGGTAGAAGTGATAGAATTTGATGACCAGTTGGATACTGATTGTGAATGAATGAGAGGTTAAGGAGAACTGCATGGATTTTGGCTTCAGTGGCTGGAAAAATGGAATTGCTGTTTGTTGAGATAAGATGTGCTCAGGGAGGAACGGATTTGAGGGGATAAAGACTTTTGAGAGCTGCTTCTCAAGATGCCAAAAAACATCCAGATAGAGGCTAAGCAGCTGCATATATGCACATAGAGTTCAGGAAAGGGATCTGGTCTGGAGATAAAAATTGGGGTATTGTTGGGTTATAGACGGTGTTTAAGGCCATGAGAGTGAATGAGATCACCTAGTAGAAAGGGGAAAGAGGTCCAGGATGGAGCCCTGCAGAGTGGTTCAAGGTTAGAAGTCAGACACAAGAAGGAACTCCTAAGGAGAAGGAAAGGGAGCACGTAGGAAAGTGGAAGGAAATCAGGAGACAGGGGAACCCAGAGGGAGGTGGAGCAGGAGGGTGGTAACTGACTGGGCATGGGAGACTCAGAGGAAAAACCGAGCTCTGCATTTAGTAACACAGAGGTTAGGAACCTTGACGAGAACAGGGCTGTTTCAGTGGCTGGGTGAAGATAAATCTTATTCCAGTGGGGTTAAGAGGGAGCCAGGAGAGACACTGCAGACAGTGATAGTAGAAAATTCTTTGAAGAGTTTTATAGCAAAAGGAGCAGGGAAAGGGACTGGGAAGTTGGCAGGGATTGGGGGTTTGAAGGGGGAGGTCCTCCCTCCCTCCCTCCCTCCCTCCCTCCCTCCCTCCCTTCCTTCTAGGATGTGAGAGGTTAAAGCATGTTTATATAGAGAGAGGAAAAGTGGCGATGCAGCAGGCAAGGAAAGTAGCTGGAGACATGTCTTTGAGGAAGCTAAAGGGGATTGGGTCAGTTCAAAAAGAAGGGCTGGCCTTGGGCAGGTGCCAGGGGAGACCACCCATTGCCCTGGGAGAGGCAGTGCAAGTGAGTGCACAGGTGCATACAGGCTGGAGGGAATTGAGGAATTTTTTTTTTTTTTTTGCTTTCTGATGACTTTCATTTTCTCATGAAAATAGGAAGCAATGTCATCAGCTAAGAAAGAGCACGGGGAGGGGACTGGAGGCTTAGGAAGAGGAGACACAGGAGAGTCTGTCAGGAGAGTGGGCACATGAGCAAGTGGGAAATATGGAGGCACTGCCAGTCAGTGCCAAGGGGCCTCTTGATGTTGGGTTATGGGTTTTATTTTCAGGACAGTCAAGCCATTTTCATTTTGATGAATCATTTTCATGCAGCTAATTATTTCCTCCTTGGAAATATTACTACAAAGATTTCAGTCATCAGTTAGATTGTGTTTGTCCATGTCAGTTTAAACAGATGGTAGCTTCTAGACATTGCGAGGTTATTTTGTTTGCTTTTATTTATTTACTTATTTTGTTTTATGGCCATGAATTAGTTCAAATCCTACTTTCCTGAGTCAACTTTTGCAGATCTAGTTTTTACCATGTATTTTTAAGCTTTGTCCATTTTGTTTTATGTAGACTGCTTGTGCCACATTTTCCCATTATGAATTGGATAAAATATGATCGTTTGTGTATGCTTTTTATGAGAAAATTGAGAGTAATTTCCCTCAGGTGTTTCTGACTCACTCTATTGTCTCAGATTTATATCTTAAATGTTGTAGAATCCAATCTCCCCTATTCTGTATCATTTTGAAGGCCAAGAGAAAACAAGTGCTGGGCTCAAAATGCCCTTAGGATAATAAAGGCAGCATCTGGACACCCCGTTTTGCAATAAACTCAGGTGTGTAGGAAAGAAAGCGAGAAGAGGGGAAGGACAGAATTATATGCTCAGATTCTTTGGTGATAGCTGGCTTGACACCTGTTTTCTTTTGTTAGTGAACTAAATCTTTTTCATGTAATGAAGAAAGAGCAATAATCAAAAATATAATATGTTCTTTCCCAATTCTTTCTTTTAGAATTCCCAATTCAATTTAGGTAATTAACCTTCCTCTTCCACCTTACTCTTCCATGTGCTAAGCAAGGAGTTTCCTCCTCATCCCAGAAAGGTGAGTCTTGATTAATCTAGTGAGTCCAAAGCTTGGTGATTCATTCCCCTTGCCAATGACCAATTTTGAAGTGGACAAGTGACACAAATCTGGCCAAAAAGACATGAAGAAAAGTCTGCCTTGGGCTGAAGAACTTCTGAAAATGGTTTTTGTCTGATAAAACAGGTTGTGCATGGGGAACAGCGTCCCTTTCTGCCTTGTGAAACAGCAGTGTGAGCAAACGCTGTGTTGCTGCAGCAGCCAAGCTGGAGAACAAAAGCCAACATCAGTCTGAGACTGAAATGCGGGGCTGAAGGACGGAACAAGCCCAGGTCCTCGAGAGTGTTGTTGGATCGCTGTGCTAACTGCCTTAATTCTGCACTTTCAATTACATAAAAAGCTAGTGATAACACAATAAGAAAATTCCAAATTTTAAGCAAACTTTGGTCAGGTTTTCTGTTACTTGTAGTCCAAAACATTCTGATACACTCCTCATACAGAATCAGGGGCTGTGCATCGTTGAGTGGTCCACGTTAGGTGAGTGCACGCATGGGTGCCAGTCTGACAGCTGCATGACTGGAAGGCATGCATTCAAGTCTGTGAACTGTTAACTCTTCATGCTTGGTTGCTTTCTGTGCAGACTTCCCTAGACAGCATTTATCATTTGCTTTTTAGTAGTTCCATAGTGTTTCGATCATTTACTAGAAAGACATTTAGCACTTTTTGTCATTGTTAATGTTTATGTTTCCCCTAAAATTGTGAATTACTTGGGGACAAAGTCCTTATCTATCACTTTTATATCTCTGGTGACAACCAAAGTGCCTGATACGTAGATACTCCTCAATAAATGTGTGCTGACTTGGAGAATTACCTCCCTAGACATGTGTGTTCTGGGCGCATGATTCAGAAGGCCCTCCCACGCTTGGCAGTGGACAGGGGAGGCAGATGTAGTAGGAAGAGGGAGCTAGGTCAGAGGGACCACTGCAGATTAGCTCTTGTCAGAAGGATGGAGTAATAACGGCAAGAGAGAATTCTCTACTTTGGTGATCCAGCAAGCTGTTCAGGCAGTCATCCCTGTCTCTGCTCTTCCTCACTCTTCACGTTTCCATACACTATGACTTACCTCCAAAATACACCTCCCTTTTTCTTACGCATCTTCTGTGCCACCACCCACTCCGATCTGCCATCTCTCACCTGGACAAGCCACCTCTCACCACCCTCCTCCACCATCATCTACACAGGAGTCAGAGACATATTACAGAAATGGACATAAGATCCTGCCACACTCAGGCTGGGAAATAAAAAGAAATGCCTTTCTGTGTCCTTCCAGCCTCTATACCACACTCCTTTTGTCCCAGTGTAATTACTGTCTGATACTACTCATGTGCTTGCCTGCTGCCTCCTGCCCCATGGACTGTAAAGGCCCATGGCAGCAGCTCCTCATATCTACTGTTTAGGACCAGGTCCCTGTCTCTGCAATGGCATCTGCCATGCTGGAAACATTCAGTGCATGTTGAAGGGTTAACAAATATGGCATCTGGTCACTACATGGCCTTATCCCTGAAGAGGTTTTAAGTGGAATAAAAGAATAAAGAAAAACCACAGGAGACTAGAAGCCATCCATTAAACTCGTGGACCTGGGCTTGAGCAGGTGGGGCTTTACACAGCTGAGAAAAACAAGAAGAGGAGATTTCAGCCCTACCAAGATGGGATTAAGGTGACAGAAGCCACCCAGGCAGTTTTGGGGGAACCAGTGTGAAGTCAGGGAAGGGGTGAGGGGCAGTATCCACCTGATACCCACTCCTCAGACTCCCTCTACTTCCATTATACATCCTGAGCCCCATGGCCCTCAGGGTGCCAGGGATAAAGTCCTTGTTGCCTTTGGCTCTGCCTTAAGTCATTGTACGTCTGCTTCTTCGGCCTTAGATGTTAAATTATGTGACCTAAGCTCATGGGTCTACTGACTGCCCCAGTGAACACAATAATGAAAAACTGTGCACATGAATGTGTACTCTTAAATAAAGCAAATGGTTTACTATTAAGTTAAGAATAAACTTTCTAGGAAGTTATAACTTTGAACTACAATATAAAACTTCAAATACAGTACTTGGCAAAAATAAAACAGCTAACTCAGAAGATCCAGTTTCACTTTACTCTCAGATGGAGGGACACACCCTCTATTGGAGGTCACAATGGAGCTGTGAAGACTAAGGGTATGCATATTTACACGGTACTGATTTACAAGAATAAAAGGGCTAGCATCAAGCCATAAAACAGTGATTTATCATTAACTTAGAAAAACTCTCACCAAAGCATTTTTTTTTTTTTTAAGAACAGTTATTTATAGGAATCAGCAGACTCAGGAAAAGCCGGAAGTCGCAAGACTGGAATTCCCAAGTTCTAGTACTTACTCACAAAGCCCTAAACTTCTTTTTTTTTAAGTATATTTTATTGATTATGCTATTACAATTTCCCCAAATTTCCCCCCTTTATCTCCCCTCCGTCCTGCACTCCCCAATCCTTCAGCATTCCCCTCCACCTTGGTTCATGTCCATGGGTTGTACATATAAGTTCTTTGATTTGTTTCCTATACCATTCTTAGCCTCTCCCTGTCTATTTTGTGCCTACCAATTGTACAAAGCCCTGAACTTCTATGCTTCTGTTTCTTCAGTATAAAAAGTCAAGATATTGACATCTCTCTCTTTGACACAGGTTGTTCCATGAAGATCAAGTGAAATAATATAACATGTGCTGGAAACAAAGCAAGTGTGATTCAGTGCAAGTAGTAAATCTGGACTTACGACTGCTAAAAAACACTAAATAAGACCAGTCAAAAATGTGGGATGTCAGTCCTTGGCTGGAAGGTGTTGCCTAGCCAGTTTTATGCAGGAAAGGAGGCAGCAACAGCACGTTCTGAACACTTCAGAACACTTAGCCTCCATGGATTAGTAGTCATGAAAATATACTATAGACATATGAATGGGAGGTTGTAACATTCATGCTAATATGGCCTCATTAATTTTAAATTGGATCACAAGCTAACAATAACTTGGGTTTAAGAACACCAGCCCTAGAGTCACATTGCCTAATCTCAACTCTGTGGAACTTAGAGCAAGTTCCTTAACTTTTCTGGTAGCCAGCCTCCAAGAGGGCCCCCAGTGATCTCTGACGCTAGTATTCATGCCCTTGTGTAATGCCCTATCACACTGTATCAGTGTTACTTTGTATGACCCACAGAATACAACAGAAGTGATGGTTACATAGCTTTGCCTATCCACAGCTCTGCCTATCTACAAGGCACTGCAGCTTCCTACTTGGTTGCTCTCTTGGGTGCTTCATTCTAAGGGAAGCCAGCTGTCCTGGTACCCTAAGAAGTGGCCCCTATGGTGGGGCCTCTAGCTAACAACCATGTGAGAGGGTTGGAAGTGGATCCTCCAGCTCCGGTCAACCTTTCAGATCACATCTTCACTGCAGCCTCATGGAGACCTTGAGCCAGAACCACCGAGCTAAGCCACTGCCAAATTCCTGACTCACAGAAACTGTAACAGAACAATAATGTCTGTTGTTTTAAGTTTTGGGGTAATTCATTATGCAGTAATAAATAACTAAAGCACCCTCTCAGAGTTTCTGAAAATCGGGTGCAAAAATGGAGATGATAGTAGTAGCTTTCCAAAAGTTTGTTGTAAGGATCAGATGAGAAGTATATTAGAAGCCCTCAGCCCCATTCCTGGCCCAGAGTGAATAATGTTGGCTATTATTACATCTGTGCATACCTTCCTTTTCACAAGCAAGGTGGTCCTGCATGCATTTACAGTCACATTCTCTGTAGGCCTCAGCACTGCTAAGTCATAAAATTTCAAGTATACAGATCCAGCTCTCATCAGGCCCTTTATGTTTTCTTTCTCTACCCATCATTTGGACAAAGTCTTCCCTTTTTCTCTCTGATCCCTTTTGTGTTGAGAGGCAAGATATCTAAGCGAGAAAGGTCTAAGGCACATACTATGGCTAGGGAACCAAAAGCCAAAATAGCTGGCCTGAAAAAAGACCAACCCACTGACCTCACAGCACTGGACAAAGGTTGACAATAGTAAACTGGGCTAGCTGGAGTCAATGTGAGCTTTTACAGAGCTCACTGTTTAGAAATTGTCTCTGAACTATACAAAGCTTTCATTCAGGCTTATTTCTGTGCTTTTAAGCCTGGAATAGATCCTGGACTTCCTCAGGCAAACTTCATAGATGTTATCTTTTCTTTCTCTGATTATTCCTGTCTCCCTCACATTCGGGTTTTCTTTTATTATGAATGGCTGGGTGAGCAGTCAAATTTCCTATGCACTGAAAAAAAAGGCATTGAGGAAAGTTACTGCTGAAGCAGGTACAAAAGAAAGAACAAATATGTTTCTCTCCCATAATAAAACTCAATAACAAAACCATTTGTCAAATCACAAAATGCAATAATAAAACTATTTGACAAATATTTTAAAAACTCAGCCTATAGTATAACTTAAAGAAGGAAATAAAGAGATCACAAATACAGAGTGAGAAAGTTCTGCTCCCACTAAGCCATCATGATAATTTCTACTATTCCATTATGAGTCAAATATTTTTATACAGTTTACAGCTGATTCTCTGGGCAACTGAAGGTTTAAATATGTAATATACTTTTAATAGGATATTTGAGGAATTTAAAAGAAAATGCAATCATTTATTATATATAAAGAAGGAGGTGAACTTTGTATTTTGCTTAGTTACATGCATAATTCCTGACATAAAGGAGTTTTTATTCTAAAAAAAAAATAGCAGTATTATTAAGCGTCATCTCCCTCTCTCTCATTCCCCACCCCCTTTCTGGTTGCGTCTAGTTCCGCTGAAGTCATCCTTTCACATGGAAACACTTAATTTTCTCGGAAACCACCCTCTCAGGGGATGAACTTGGGTTTGCTCATTTCTTCCTATTGACTTTCGGCTATTTACTTCATTGCTTTCCACATAGCTAGCGTTTTGTTTTTTTCTATCAAAAAATTTCTTTTGTTCTTTTCCCTATTTTTTCTTTTTTCCTTTCCTTTCCATTTATATTTTCTCTCTCTTCTCTTACTTCCAGGAATTTGTTTGATTTTAAACTTAGACTGACAATATACAGGACATTTCTTGGGTGGTAACTCTGGATCGTTTGTAAGAATGCTGCCCCTTACAATGGCACAGCCCAGAAATGGTGAGGCTGGTTTAGTGAAAACGCCGTGATAAACCAGGAGTCGAAACAAGATGATTTCCCTTTTCTCCTCAAATATACACACTGTACATGCCAATTAAGAAACATGGGGAGACAAATAACTTGAGAGGTGGTGTAAATAAAGCACACAATTAAACCACATCTCCACCCAGTTGCCCAAGAGGCATCCTTAGCAACACTCACTTTACTTCCTACATGCCCAATGACCAAAGTCTAATCATTCACGTTTCTCAGTAGTTCTATATAGCTTCCATATTCTGGGGTGCACCATCAGTCTCCTGGGACACTTCCCTTGCCTTCCCTCCAGCTTTGCTCCACTTCAAGCCACCTTCCCACCATCACACCCAACAGTTCAGCCATGCCCAGAATTCTCCAGCAGTTCTCCATCATTTACAGGTTAAAATTGTACTCCTTTTCCTGCTGCCTACCTTCCTCTCTTGCTGAGTCCTTTTATAATCCCAGATTAGACGATGTGATGTGTGTCCCTGGGTTGACACTCAAGGCATTCACTCTGGAAAATCTTACCTCCAGGGACTGATGTTAACCATTCAAGCCTCCCCACAAAAGGACCCTCTTGTGAGAGTTTTCCCCATGATTTCCCAGAAGTGACCCTTCCAACCCCAGGTAAGTGTGCTCAAGCCTCTCTAAATTACTTTATTGAGTCACAATCATTGGTGGAGACACATGAATTTCTCAGGAAGTCCTCATCAAAAAGGATGTTGTTGAAATATTTGTTCAAGTTTCATTTGGAGGACACTAAGTACTCTGTAAGGGAAATAAGACAGCCTCTCCCAGATCATGAGTTACTCAACAAAACAAAACTCATGAATCACTGGCCAGTGTGATTCAGTTGGTTAGAACACTGTCTCGTGCACCAGAAGGTTGTGGGTTCGATTCCCAGTCCGGGCACATACCTAGGTTGTGGGTTCAGGTGGGGTGTATACAGGAAGCAACAGATCTATGTTTCTCTTTCACATAGATGTCTCTCTCTCTGTCTCTTTCTTGGCCCCCTTTCCTTTCCCTTGCTAATTCTCTAAAAAAAAAAAAATCAATAAATGTTTCCTTGCGTCAGAATAAAAAAACAAAACAAAACACCAGCAACCTGTGTAGTTTATATGCCCAAACTCCATGGAAAGCAGCTGTGTGACCACACACCTAGTCCATTTCACTGCCCATCTCAAGAGGCTAATAAAGCTAAGAAAAGGTTCTGATCATTTGCTTTACTCATCCTTCCTGTGCCTCATTGACATTTTGGAGAAAAATAGCTATTCTGGCCACTTTGATTTATTTGCATATCTGCTTCCCACTAAACTACTATATACTTCTTGAGGTCAGAGATCTTCATAGTTATAAAATTTAATCTGTCTTTGCAGCCACCAGCACAGTGTCTGGAACATGATTTAAGACATGCAGAGATTTGATTGTATGGATGGCCCATCCTTTGGCTTCCTACATGTGGTTGTTTAAATATACAAAGTGTCACTTTATGAAAAGAGTTATATTTCAACAGTTTACAACAAAGAGTCAAGTGTAAGTGGACCGAGGCCTGCCATTTAACACTCTAAAATGCTCGTAACCATTGCTTTAAGTAACTAAAGTTATTGTCAATAGGTCAGTACACTAGGTTATTTAACCTTTGGCATCTTGGCCCTGACCCTGAAATTGCCAGGCGAACATGGTTTTTGATAGCTCTAGAAATTAATTCTGAACAGTCACCTTGAAATCTGGATAAGATACCCTCAGAATATAGGCACTATCTACCCATTTCCTGGTTGTCTACCCCATCCAGAGTCGATGCTGCAGTCAGCTTGCCTAGAATGTGTAATACTGAAATGAAAGTGAATGTTTAAATGGAGAGCTGGGCCAGAGGAGACCCAGTTCTTACTTGCTTGCATCCAATAGTGTGTATTCCATTATATGAATGTTTTATATGAAGAGCTAGGGCTGAACTGGAACAGCTGCTAAGGTATAATAAGTGAAGGTGGCTTTAAATGAAAGAATCCACCAAGCATCACTGATTCTACTCTCCTCTGAATATTATCATCTAGTACACCAGCTTTACGATTTACCTCCGCAATACTTACTTTTGTAACTTCTGTAAGTTGTCAAATGGCTATTTTCCTGCATCCCTCTCTGATGGAGTTCCATCGTTCCAGAAGGGAAACTACAGGGAGGCCCTGTGCACTGTCTTCTCAAAAACTGCACTTTGGGGCTTACTTTCTTATTCCTCCCTGGCCAGCCCCCATGACATTTCGGATCTTTAAACACTGCCTCTTTTCCTTTGAAGATCACAACCATGAGCATTTTAAAACTTTAATTTAAATTTATTACCAAAAATCCTTAGACTTCCCCCTAATGTCAGGAAGTATGATTTCGTTTCACATAAAACGCGGCGGCTGCGAGGTTCGCAACCTCAACGCTGGAGACCCTGCGAAGCGAACGAACCTAGCTGCTGTCCTGGAAGCAGCAGCAGCAACGCCTGGGAAGCCTCAGCTACAGCCTGTCGCACCGGTTCCAGCCCCCATCAAAACCCCTCGTTCTGCTCAGTGTGGTAAAACAGAACTAGAGCCTGGTCTCCAACTGTCGTATTTCTTTTAAATATTTCAAACTTACTGCCTTTGCTCAGCAGAACCGCGGGCACGGTGATGATGGTGACGAGCGCAGCAGTCCCCAGCAGTCCCAGGAGCACCTTCCATTGTGTCTGCAAGCCGGTTAGATCACATCCAATTAGAAGAAGCCCTTGAGCCCCAGTGTGGATATGAGGGTCGGGGCCTAGGCTGCACCTGTGGCAACCGAATTTGCCTGTGGGCGCGCACGGGAAGAGGGTCACGGTGGGTTGGGAGTGTTTGGAGTGAGCCAGTCGAGGAAGTAGGAGCGGTTGCCCTTGAACTTGTGGCCTCTGAGCACTCTCCGCCTGCACGTCAGAAGCCAAGCGAGGGTTCAGGCGTGCGTTTTATGGGAGGTTCTCCGGGCCGTCCAAGCCTCAGTGCCTGGGTCTAGCAGAAACCTCGCAGGTCCAAGAGCCAGGCAAGAGCTCTGGGACGTCCCTTTCACCTGTCAGAGGGTGGTCCTGGAACTTCCGCCTAATGCGAGGCCCTGGTCCCGTTCCGAGGGGCTTGGGGGACCATTTGGGGAGAGTTTGGTGTAGAGGCACCTACAGCTCAACTCCGGGGCTGGGGAAGCAGGAGGCGCGCTACTCACCTTCATCTTCGGCGTCTCGTCGGAACTGCGCGTCCGGAGCGGGGAGGGCAGGCAGAAGTCAGGCTAGCCACCCAGATGCGCGTCCAGCCCCGCCGCTCGCAAGTTTCGGCTCGAGTTAAACATTAGTGAGAGTTCGGCCCGCTACGTATAAAAGGTCGCAGGGCAGGCTGCGGGAGAAGGCGCGCCGGCTCCGGACACTGGCATCCCAGCGGTGGGGGCGCCGGAGAGACACCTCCCCCGGGCTGTGCGGGAAGCGGGACGGCAGCCAGAGCGCGCCGCGTGCGGGGTTCCGGGGACTCGCGGGAGCGGTCGTGCGATCCCAGTCCGGGGGGTACGCTGGCGCCCAGCATCCGACGTGGACTCTGAGGCCGCCGACGCCGGGGCCGTGGTCTGTTTTGTGAGAAAAGAGCCTTGGAGCTCGGCTCTTGCAACCTGGCGTGGGCAGGCAAAGGAGCCGAGTCCAGAGAGGGCTCAGCAAAGGCGCAGAGCTCGCGCTGCTGGCAGCTGGAACTAAAATCCAGGTCTCTGTCCCATGCCAATGAATGGCTTGCTGGGGGAGTAGTTGGGTGTTTAAAGCTTCCAGAAGGCAAAGAGAAAGAAAAGGTGATTGTTCACATGTGAATGAAACTTATAGGCTAATTATCAGAATTCACCCGCAGCAGGGAATTTCCGGTTTGTCTTGCAGGCTTACCTTCTCATTAAGATGCCAAAAACAATAACACTAACACTGGTGTGGAACTTACTCCCCCCACCAGGCGCTGCTCTGAGAATTTACTGTGTTTATTTTACAGGAAGGAAGCCTAGACACAGAGAGGTTAAGTCACTTGGCCACTTTCCGCAGCTAGGAAGTCTTGGAGCCTGAATTCAGAGCCATGTTCTTAACCACTGTCCTACATGGCCTCTCATCTTTCAGTCTTGCAAAGAAGATTTGGAAGAGAAAACGGGCAGATGTGGCCTGGCCTTCCTCCAGCTCCCCATTATGCCCTGTAGGTTTATTCACTCATTCATTCATCTCCACACCCTCCCATTTATTCCATCCATTCCACTAACATTTGAGTGGCTGCAATGTACCAGACTCTCTTTCGGAAGCCAAGGTAGAGAAGCAGAACAAGACAGATGAGGTCTGTGCACATGGAACGTCAGTAGAAAATACACATGTACACATTTGCCTTTAGGGCCCCTCTCTTGAGGATAAGTGCTACTCTTTCCTTCTAAAAGGCCTCTTCAGTTTGTTCACTGCAGCTGAAAAGCAAAGCCTCTCTGTCTATAGTTAGAGGTAAAAATATTAAAAATGCAAAGTTTTATAGAGTATTAAAACATGATGATGAATAAATTCAAATTTCCAGTCTATCTCCATTTCAGACTTTGCTTCTGCACTCAGGGACCTTTCTCCCTCTTGACCACTAGTTGCTTATGACACATGCATACACTGACGCACACCCACCTCCGGAGGCTCCACCTGAACTCTTTACCTTCTCCATCACCCTCTACCCACCTTTCTCTGATCATCTCTGTGTCTTCATTAAAAGGAATCTCATTCACCATTCACAAAAACTGAAAACTTTAGTCATTTCAGGTTTTCTTCTATATTCTCCTGCTATTTGCTTGGCCACCAGTTCTGCCTTTATAAGTCTCTTTCAAATCATTCCCTCCTTCCTCTTCCAACTGCTGGCCAGAGTCAGTCAGTGGTGATACTGGACTGTGACAAGAGGCTGTCTGCAAGGACCACAAGGAATAGTGCCATATTGAGGGCTCGGTGTTGGGCTCTGCTCTCACCAGTTTGTACACTCAGCAATGGAAGAAGGAAGCTGCAAGTCACATCAGCCATGGGGAGGGATGTCCATGCATCTGAGGCTATGCTTACTTCGCCCCCTACACCACCGTACAGCCAGCAAGCTCTGGGGAGGCTGAGGAGAGGTGGGGTGACATCTGTGGACTTGGGGCTCACTTCAAAAAATTCTTTCACATGTCTTCCTCATCCAGACCTCTTTGCCACCAGTCTTTCAATCTTGTTTTGTTTTGTTTTGTTTTCTCTTTTTTTAAAAAAGTCTCTGGGAAACAGCTGGTTGACACATTAGCTACCACTTACTTATGAGTTAGTATAATCTTATATTAGATCATCTGTCCATGCAAAATGCAAAAACAGAGGTGCTACTCAGAGTTCTGCCTGTTAAGAAGATTTCTCTTTCTGCTGTATTTCTGAGCATCCCTGAGAGGGACTGTGATGCAGCAGCCAGCCACTTAATGACAGGTACCAACTTACTTTGCAAAAGGCCCACTCTTTTCCCTCCCGTGTTGCTTGGTTATACAGTACTCTCCATAAAACTATAGATGTGTGATGAGAGAGAAACATTGAAGCAGTAGAAGAGGGCACCATGAAGTCCAAATTCTCTACTCATGCAAACTTTTTTAGAAAAATACTATGTTTAGCCCTAGCTGGTGTGGCTTAGTTGATTGAGGGCCAGCTTGAAAACCAAAGGCTCACTAGTTCGATTCCCAGTCAGGGCACATGGCTGGGTTGCAGGCCAGGTCACTAGTAGGGGACCAGCGAGAGACAACCACACATTGATGGTTCTCTTCCTCCTCTCTAAAAATGAATAAATAAAATCTTTAAAATAATACTTTATTTATTTAATTATTTTTAGAGAGAGAGAAGAAGGGAGAGAAAGAGAAGGAGAGAAACATTAATGCGAGAGAGAAACATTGATTGATTGCCTCTTGTACATGCCCCAACTGGGGACCAAACCCACAACCCAGGCACATGCCCTGACTGGGAATTGAACTGGTGACCTTTTGCTTTGTGAGCCAATGCCCAACCCACTGAGCCACACCGGTCAGGCTCATGTTAACTTCTTGTGCCTCTGGAACACTTAGGCTCATGTCCTATATCATATAAACACCATTTTCACTTAGGAATGGGATGCTGCTGAACATGCCCAACTATCATTTGGTAGATCAGGTAGCAATCAGTTGTATAGTTACCTGGTATTACGGATTGAATTGTGTCCCCTCCAAAAAAGATACGTTGGACTCCTTACCCTAAGTATTTTAGAAAGCGACCTTTAGAGATTAGGTCTTCACAGAAGTAATAAGGTTAAAAAGAAGTCATTAAGGTGGGCTCTAGTCAAATATGACCATTGTCCTCGTAAAAAGGGGAAATTTGGACACAGGCACACATAGACAGAAAATTATGTGTGAAGAGACCTGAGGAGAAGGCAGTCATCAACCAGCCAAGGAGAGAAGCTTGGAACATACCCTTCCCTCACAGGCCTCGGAAGGAACCAACCTTGTCAACCCCTCGATTGCGGTCTTCCAATCTCCAGACTGGGAGACAGTAAGTTCCTATTGTTTGAGCCACCCAGTTGGTGATACTTCATTACAGTAGCCCAAGCACATGGATATAATGAGTGTACCGTGATCATGCTTTCAGTCTCTACCGAGAGGAACTGAGGGGGGTGGGGGAAGGGTGGAAAAAAAATGAAGGTGAGTGAAAGGTAGAAACCTCCAGGTATAAAATAAGTAAGCCATGAAGCTGTAATGTACGGCACAGGGAATATGGTCAATAATATTGTAATAATTTTTCATGGTGAGAAATGGTTACTAACCTTAATGTGGTGATCAAATCGTTAGGTATATAAATATTGAATCATTATGTTGTACACCTGAAACTAATATAATATTGTACAGCTATGCCTCAATAAAAAATTTAAAAAACAAAACAATTCTGGGGAAGAGGCACTGGGGTCATGAATAGGGCAGAGGGAAAAGAAACACACAAAGATAAAAAGAAAGAGGAACTAATTTTCAGTGAATAGTCATTGGCTGTTGTAGCCATTATCCAAGATGAGCCACCAAAATTTGGCATATTTTATTATCCATCAATAGATAACTAATAAATTAAAAAGGTGGCATGGCCTTGTTCTAAAAACCATAGGCATATTCTTTGTGATTCTTCTTCTGGGGCTTGCTCAAGGCTCTGTACAGCATCTCCAGTTGCCACTATTATATAACTATTGTGTCTGCTCTGTCATTAAAATCCCAGTCATTAAAATCAAGGCAGCTTGCACTGTAGCCTAGACCTAGAGAGAACTCTCTTGCAGCAGGCTCCATTCAAAACAGCCTTATAGGCTACTGAGAAAACAAGTTGGAAAAGCACATCCATCTGTGGTGTGTGGTGTTTCCAAAATTCAAAGAGTTCTGGCAAACATTGTCCCCCTTTGTGGTGGGCGTACAAGGCGTAGTGACTTAATTTCATGTTAGTGGGTATATCCTGACATGCTTTAAACCACTGGATGCCTTCACATTTCAAATATCTTCATGGGAGTTATCCTGTACCATGTGGCCACATTAATTTTACCTAAGCATCTAAGGAACTTGATATTTACTGTATGCCAGAGCCAATTAGTATAATTTCACTCATGTAATGGACCGATGTGATGTTCTATGGGATATCAAGATCAAGTTTTCAGGGGGCTATATGCTATAACAGAGAGCAAGAGAGTTGACTAAGGCCAGAAGTAAGATGGTAAAATAAACTATTGCCCCTTTTAGGTAAAGGGAAACTTTTTTAGTTGGTCTTTATTAATTAAACTCAAGAGAAAAAAAAGTACTCATCAGGCTACTACCCCAGATACTAGGACTGTGTTGTTTGACCCAGTAAAGTTACCATTCCTGAAATGGCAGCTGAGACTGATCCATAGTCATTTTCACAATCCATTTTACTTTGCACAGGCTGAACAGGCAAGTTAATTTAGTGTGGGATAGGAAACCAGCATTCCTGCATATTTCAGATTTTTAGATAGTGACAGTAATTAATCCCTGTCCTTGTCCAGGGATGTAGCGTTGCTTTGAGTTCACCATCCAGTTGTGGAGGGATGGTGCCAGGGGCTCCCACCTGGTCTTTTTTGCTGCCATAACCTCTCACCATGGGTCAGGAGGTAAATGAGCCGAGGAATGCAGGCAGGCTCTGGAAGCTGGAGAAAGCAAGGAAATGGATTCTCCCCCAGAGCCTACTGCAGCTGTAATGATGCCTGGACTGTAGTCCAGTTGGACCCATTTCAAACTTCCAACCACCAGAACTGCAAGATAATAAGTTTGTGTTGTTTGAAGCCGCTGGGTTTGTGGTGATTTGTTACAGCAGCAATAGGAAACTGATTCACCAGTGGACAGTAGTGGTATACCTGTCCACCGAAAGTAGTATAAACCTGAGGCTAGTACTTAATAATTCCCTGGAGGCCTCAACTTGTCCCATTCCACAAGACATTTTCAAACTTAGCTGTATGCCACATGTGCTTCTGAGGGAGACTTGGAAGAAGATATATGGTGTGTTCTGTGGCAGCATTGCAGGCTCCAGCTTCCAAAAGATCTGGTCTCCGTTTCAAAGAAAGCATTCTGGCCCTGTGACTGGTTGGAGTCTGGAAACTTGATGAGAGACCACGAGTTTATATTATGACCACTTAAGACAGATTTCTGCCTCAGACATTAGAATTTTCCTGGTTGTTTAAAGCAAGCCATAGTTTAGAAAGCTACCCGTCTACTTCCTTCTTAACCATCCCATGATAAATGAACCAAAAGAATATCTGACATCACAGGGCAAATACTCTTATTACCAGAGTAACCCCTGTAAGCCGTGTGTGGTAATAGCCCCTGTTAACAACCTGTGGCTTGGAAGTGGATCACCTAGAGCAACGGTGTCAAACTGATTTTCACTGGGGCCACATCGGCCTCGTGGTTGCCTTCAAAGAGCCAAATGTAATTTAGGGCTGTATACATGTAACTACTCCTTAATAGTTAAGCCTCATTGCTGCCAGGTAGAAACAAGGTGGAGGGCTGGATTCAGCCTGTGGGCCTTGTGTTTGCCACCTGTGACCTAGAGTGAGCTATTGACCTGGAGGGATAAAGCCAAAAGCACAAAACACAAAGCAGATAAAAAGCAGAAGGAATACATACTTTGATCTCTTACTCTTTCTTGTCTTCAATACCTTTGTCAATATAAGAAATATCCAAACCTGTAAGAATTTTTTAGTTTATTTGACTCAAACTGGCAACAATTGCCAGGGAGTAAAATCTCAAGGGATTGAAAAAATGTCTGGAAAATGGCAATTTTACCACTTTTTTGTACATCAGAACCAAAGGGGAAAGACTAAAGGGTTTACACAAAATCCATTGGTGATAGATTAGGGAGGCAGGAAAAAGCAAAGTGAGGAAATCTCTGAGACTGGGTAAGAAGTAAAATGATAGACACATACAGCTTTTACCTAGGTGGGTAAGGAGAGTTAAGCGTCAACAATTAACATGATAATATAACAGTGAGGGGACTTGTAGTCTCTGCTCTGGTGCCTTGGTTGTGCTTTGAAGGGTCTAGAAAATAAGAAATTACTTTAATATCAAAGGTATGCTAGTTCAGATGCAAAAAGACAATAGACAGGTTCAGTTGCAGTAAAGATTGACCACTGTGAAAAAAGATACTGGCCTAGGACCGGTTTTCAGTTAGAAAGTTTTAATTTCAGACCATCCTATGTAGTTCTTTACATCTGAGTTTGTAAGGCCACCATGCAGACCTCCCTTGAGCTTGTCAGGTTTAGTGTGTGACCCATTTTTTGTCCATACCTTGCTGGTGCCTCCTCTTAACTGAATCCAACTAAAGGCAGAGAGCAAAACAGCCTTACTAATCTTAGTCTTATCTTAATAGAGGATGCTATCTGCAGGGGTCAGCCTCCCCAGGTGCTGGACAAGGAACATAAGGGTGAAGAGTATATAGGAGAGTCAAATAAAAAATAACCAGTTAAGCAGCCCAATACCATTATAGCGCATATTAGTTGCTAAACTGTCTCTTCATAAGGACTGGAAATGCTCCAGTTATTCTTTGATCTTTTGCCTCATCTTTCTCTCTATAGTGGCTATTACCAGGCCTGGAAACACATCAGTAGTCAATAAATGTGGATTGAATAAACGAAGAAAATGAAATGATAAATGAAGAAAAAATAACATCAGACCTTTTTCTGTGTTCTTGGGGATTGTAATCGGAGGCCTAGAACAAATGGGACCTCAGGGGGCAAGGGAGTGATGAGGAAGCAGAACTGATTTTACTCCTTGCCCTCAACTCTGGAAGGTAAGTAAAGACATTTATTTATTTACTGATTTATTTATTTCTTCTCACTGGACACGTGCCCTTCACCTAATTAGGGAACTCTGCCCTGTCTGTGGAAATGGCTTTCTCTGGTCCAAGGCTTTCTCTGGAATGCCTCACATCTCACATTCTTTGGAGTCCAGATCAAAACTCACTGTGGTTATCTTTAACACTGATCCCATCCGCGTCTTCAATTTTCTGCTTTTCCTACTAAGTATAGTTTGTAAGATCATTCTATGTGCACTTTAGGTAGAACCTATTTACAAAAAAAATTTATTTCTACCAAGAGATACATAGATTATAGCTAGCTAGCTAGCCGAATAATGCAGTGGATTTAGATATATGGAAAGAAGAAATTTCAGGACAAAGGGATAATTACACACATAGGCTGAATGAGAAAGCCAAAGGGGCTTTAGGGAATATCTGTTAGTTTTGTTTCACCAAGACATAGAATACTCTAAAGAGTATTGAGAAATAAATGTCAGTCATGAGCATATTCTTCAGTCTTAAATTCAAGTATACTTATATATTCAGTATACTAAGGAATCAATGAAAGTTTGTTCCAGGAAGGAATCCAATCAGGCCTAAATTTCAGATATAAGGTTCAGGTAATAGCATATGCTGGGTAGATGAGAAAGGGAAGAACTAGCGATGGGAAAGGAGTCAATAATCTTGACACTACAAAATTAAATTGGCAGGTGTCTCTCTGTGGAGCTTGTCATAAAAAGATTTAAATCATATCAACTTATACTCATTAACATATGAGATTATAACAACTGTTACTCAACTGTGGTTTGGGGTGCTTTCCTTGCTCCAGTTATCAGTAATAACAAATAAGGGGTTCTTTGTGCATTCAGTGCTTAATAAAGGTCTTTTGCTCCTTGTTAGACCAGACACCAGCTACAGGGGAAGGAGACTTCTGCTCTTCTTTTGTTGTTGTTCACTGGAAATTCTCTGGATTTCTTAATTTGAAGAATTTGCTTATATTAGCCCCTGACTTAAGAAGTAACTATATGACATTGTGAGAAAATGTGTTTAAGATCCTTAGAGCCAGATTCTCACAAAGTTGCTGTGACTGTGACGACATCTCCTTCCTAGTGTTTTCCAAGCTGTAAACATGGTGGATGTGATGGTGGGGGTGCATGTGTATGAGTCTGGGGTTAGTGTTTGAGTGAAGTGACTGGGCAGTTGAAATAACTTAGAGAAAAGGAATAGCAAAGACCAGTAGAACATGGCTAAACTAAAAGGAGAGATCTAATTTGCCCTGGAAGAGCAAATTTCTTTTGAGTGCCAGATCATATAATGAGAAAATCACACGTAGGAAGGCCTCCTTGTTTTGTTGTGTGATGTTTTATGAGTAACAATAGTTGGAAGAAAATG
>VMDR010004180.1:0-62867 GCA_007922815.1 Macrotus californicus
GAAATCAAGACTGAGCCACAACTATTCTGTGGTTGGCATAAATCGATAGATTTTAAATTATTTGAAAATCAATGATCCCTATTAAACAAGAGATAAATACACATTACAGTCATTGGAAGTGACACCATTCAGTGTTTTATGAAATCCCAAATCAAGCACAATGGCAGTTATAAATAAAGCAATTGGTTCTATTTATTGAACACTTCTAACAACATGCTTTAATCTAAATCTGATACTGTTAATTAAGCATTAAATATGTTAGAAAGAAAGTCAGAGAATTTAGTATGTGATAACAGGAAACAAAACAGATACTGAAGATATATTTATTCAAACACACATTTAATAAGTCACTGAAACTTAGTTAACCAAATAAACAAATAGGGAAAAACAAGACTCTATGACATGTCTTTATCTCTGATTGATGTTATATCCGAAGAACCTAGGAAACAGAAGACAATGTAGGTTGATTCACAGAATTTTAATTTAATTCAAAGCTTGGAAAGGTGAAATACCTGCCCAGAGTCAGTAGTAGAGCCAGAAGTACAGACATGAATGTTTGAGCTAATCCAGACCACATTTTCAAAATTACAGGATAGCAAATGGGGGGTGGGGGGGGTCAACAAGGACAACTTTAGGGCCCTAGTAATACTCTATTTCCTCATCTAGGTACTGATTATATCAGGTTGTTCATGTTGTGAAAATTCTTTTATCTATAACACAATTTGTATATTTTTCTGTATACATGTTATACTCCAATCAAAGTCTCCAACAAAGTAGAGTGTACTTGGAGGAAAGAAAACAATGTTCAATGGTATACACAATAACTCCTTTCTAGTATAAAAATTTAAGTTTAAACATTTTAAAGCAAAAATGTCACGCTACTGGGGAAAAACAACATTCAGAGAAGGACCACTTACGACTTTGTATGGCTCGGCAAAGAGAGGAGAACTAGGCGGGAAGGGGTCTTCGCCCTGCTGGATTTCCTGATTCCGCCTTTCCCGTTCTTTCATACGCAGCACATTCCGGTCTTCACGGTTCATGTTGCTATGGAGAGAAATACAATCTTTACACCACAAAACAAAAAAGAAAAAAGTGAAGTCTTCTGTACTGATTTTGTCAACTTAATGATTCAGAGATTTCCTTTTGACTTCCAAGCAGTAACAGGCGTTAGTGCTGAAGCTGGGTTTGGGCAATGGTTTTATCAACCAACACCACTTCAGCGAAACACTTAACCTTATCAACTTTTAAACCACCCTACTAGCTGAAAGTCAGCCAAGACGTATGTATACATGCAGAGGAAAGGGAGCACTTCAACCCATATGCTTAATATTCCCTATAAGCTCTCCGTGGCTTCCCCTTCAAAAATCTAACTTTTCTGTGCCACAGAGGCACACAACCTACTCCCGCCTGCCAAGCCCTCCACACTGGCCCAGCGCTTTTCTCTCTGGCACATCGACCTCATCTTGATTTCCTTTTGTCTCAAACACAGCTTCCTTGGTGTCCGTCCTTATGGCAGGTTGACCTCAGCTTTGCTGATGCTCTAGAGTCTCTAAAAAATGACACTTCTGCTCTAAATACATTAATATTTAAATTAACACCTCAATAAATGGCAAAACTGAGGCTTTTGGCAATAGAATCTAAACTTAACTTGGGTTAGTAATAGTAGTCAAAACTGTGTTGAAAAAGTTTTCTAGGATGAAGGAAAAAATGAGGATGTCATTTCTGCCACCATGACAGGACGCTGTGTTTTCACTAAGACTAAACTAAGGAGAATAGTTTATTTATAGCAGCAGGGATTTTGGTTGAGTAGTTAATAATGCAAAAGGTTTTCAAACCCTGGACAAGAAATTACCAGGGAATGTGCAATACTCTTCCCTGGAGACAGATTAAACAATCTGTCCTAGTTTTCATTAAAAAAAAAAAAAAAAAAGTTCTGTTAGAGGCCAAAGGGAAAAATTAGGTTATACTTGTGCAGCATTTCTAGACAATTACAAAAACTTTGTTTTCTTTTCTTAAATAATGGAAGTCATCCAACGGAATATTTCCTCTTTTAACAAGACTGCCGTTAATCAGAACTAAATTAACTGATTATTTACAGGAACAAATATGCCAGTTGTAGCTCTTATTGTCTGATTTTTTCCTGGTCTGACTTATTTTTGCATCTAATTCACAGGCTCCATTTTTTACCTCTTGTTTCTTTGAACATCAATATCTCTGCCGAAGGTAAAATAAAATTTCCCAAAAAGTAATCATTCCAGTAATCTGAGCTCCCTTGAAAATAACATAAAATTTAAATAAGTCAATTTGAAGTGTACCTTTGCAGTACAGGCAAAACTATTTTATAACACATCCCTCAGGGTACGTAAAACTATTGTGCTAAAATAGGATTCAGTTTTTAAAATTAGCAAATTGCTATATCACAACAAAACCTATGGGACTATTAGATAAATTAATTTAAAAAAACTATCAGGCACAGGCATGCAGGAGGGAAGATGGTGGTTGAATTGAAAACTGCGGACCCTCTGGCGTGTCACAGGAGAGTTTTAAAGAGAACCGCCATCCAATGGAGCAGAACTCGGTGAATTCGGAACCGCACCGGGTTCAATCAGGTTCAAAGAGCACTGCAGATGGTTCTGCTTCAATGGAGCTGGGAAACACTTCAGTAATCCGCAGAATTTGCAGCACCACCGAAGGTTTCCCCAACAGGGTTACGTTGTTCCTAACACGGATCTGCCACTTTTGTGTTCTCAAGATTGCGGTCTGGACCACCTGAAGAAGAGATGCAAGTGGCCAGCCAGTTCGCTGCAGATGTCATCGAAAATTCACAGATAATTCGGAAAGAGGACTTAAGCATTTCTCCAGGATAGCACACTTGGGTTCTACACTGTAATCTCATTTGCCTAGACTATGATGGAAATATTCTGAATGCCTGTACATTTGCTTTGTTAGCAGCTTTTAAAAAATGTACAGTTGCCTGAAATTACTATAAATGAAGAAACTGCTTGAGCAGAAGTTAATTTAAAAAAGAAAAGTTATTTGAACATTAGAACTCATCCAGCTGCTTCTTCCTTTGAAGTGTTTTGATAACGCTCTGCTTACAGTTGGCCCTCCTAGAGAGGAGGGATGTCTGGCACCTGGAGCCCTGATGGTGGCAGTGGATGAGGAAGGCGAGCTACACTGTCTTCACAAACCCGGTGGAAGTGGGCTGACTGCGGCTACACTTCAGGACAGTAAAAGCCTAACAATTACAAGACAAAAAGAAGTAAAACGACTAATGGATGAAGTATGGGGTTGGCCAAAAACTTCGTTTAGTTTTTTTCCGTAGGATGGCTCTAGTGGTACTAAGTTGTCTTTACTTCATTCAAAACAATTTTGTTAGACTATATTGTGACAGCTGTCATATTAGTGTACATTTAAAAAAAAGGTCAAAATTGGTGAATTTTTGTGCAGCCATTTTAATACTGAAGATGAAAGAAAATACACATTTTCAGTATATTATGCTTTATTATTTCAAGAAAGGTAAAAACGCATCTGAAACGCAGGAAAAGATTGGTGTAGTGTATGGAGAAGAGGCTGTGACTGATCAAATGTGTCAAAAGTGATTTGCGAAGTTTCTTGGTGCTACTGACATTTTGACATTTGACATTACAAATGATTCTCTGCTGTGGGCGGTCGTAGGCACTAGAAGATGTTTAGCAGCTCCCTGGCCTCTGCCCACTAGAAGCCAGCAGTGGGAGATAGCTGACATATTCAGAATACCTGTATCAATAAAGTAATTGGTGAAAATGAAAAATGTACCTTTTATTTCATGGAAAAATTAAAGACTTTTTGACCAACCCAATAATTAAAGAGTATGAAACCCAAATAAACACCCACATTTTCAAAACAGATTTGTAAAACTATATTTATTACACTGTGCACAAACCATTCTTCTGGGGGAAAAAAAACTGTCAAGAAGAAAGGAGGGTTCTCCACCTAAAATTTTTAATCACTTAAGGTAAACTGTTTTAAGTACCCATCAAGTACTTATTTTAAGTTTATACATTAATTATAAACAACTACAAACAACAGTTCATGGACAGAAAGAAATGCAAAAAAATCTTCAACTTCAGTTTGTTGTTGGTAGCGATAATCAGGTAACAATTTCATTACTACAAGACTGTGCAAATGAGTAGATATATTTAGATTTTTAGGGAATCAGGGATCTTACCATGAGAAAGGACAGACGCAAATACAGAATGGAATGAGAAAAAGAACCTTTGGGGATTAGAAGTTAGTAGCAGTGTTATGAGTTCATGCTTACGTTAAACACTGCCTAGAGCCTCCAGCTCTGCCCACTGAAAGATGAAAGAGTGACGCCCCAATAGAAAGAAGCACCGTCAGCACCCAGATTTCTCTAACATCACTCCCCACAAAAATGGGATGGAACTACTTGGCAAATAGCTAATTCCACAGCTGCAGCACAAAAAACACAAAGAGTGCCTAAAACATATTGTTGTAACGGCATGAAAATGCTCAAAAACAGATGAAGACATCATAAGGGCACAGGAGCCAGCCTGAAAGGGCTCCCACTGGTCATATTTAGAAACATGAGCATTGAAATGAATAAAGACAAGAACAGAGTATAACCAATTGAATAAAAAAAGAATTCCTGAGTCCAGAGCAATAGTATCAGAGAGTAAAATAAAAGGAGAAATAAAGCAGGGAACAAAAGTTCTTCTTTATAGAAGAATGCCAGCTAATAAATGTAGAAGAAAGGAATTACAAAATTGCCTTTTTGCAGACGCTAAAGTAATAACTCAGGTAAGAATCATCAATGGATGCTAAAACCACTTGGTGGGAAATACAAGGGGTGGGGGAGGTTATTCAGTATCACTCCCCAGTCTAGTAATTGCAAAGAAAAAAAATCTTTAAAATACAGAAGTACAGTAAACGCTACCTTAAATCAACTGATCAGATTTAACATCATCAGTAACAGAACAAACTGACATCATGTGCCTTCCAATGTGATACACACAAGACACACCACCACCTAGGTATTCCTCCTGCTTAAAATACCTAATCTGAATTTAATCATGAGTAAGCAGGTAAATGCAAGTTGAGAAACATACTATAAAATTGGCCTGGACTCTTCAAAAATGTCAGTATCATGAGATACCCTGCACAAACAAAACAAACTGCAGGTCACTTCCACATCCTTCTACAATGGATGAGACACAACTACATGCATATATGATCCTTCCTTTCCCAGATCTGGGATCTGGGGAGAAAAAAATGGTTGTGAAGGACAGTACTGGGAAACTTGGGGAAATCTGAATGCTGACAGTATTTCAGAAAATCATGTTAATTAATGTTCCATTTCTCGACTATGATAACTGCATTTGGTTATGTGGGAGAATGTCCTTGATTCTTAGGGTTGTACTACCAACTAAGCGGTAAAAAAAAAAATTATTCCAATGTCACTTGTTTATTTCATTTACTCAACAAATATATGAGCTCATCTACTAGTGCTAGACACTGTTGTAGAAGCTTGGAGGAAAATGGAAGAGAATGACACACACAGACGGTCCTGACCTTACAGAACTCACATTCTACTGAATTTCTCTGCTAGTTAGATTACACATCATTTTATGTGTCATTTATTCAGATTTCTTGTTTTGTGAAATGCCTATTCATGTCTTTTGTCCATTTTTCTATTAAAGTGGTAGTTTTTGATTATGTAATAACTATGCTTTTCCCAGTTTGCCATGTATCTTAACTGAGAAATATAAGGTTAGGGTTAAATCTTACATTAAACTGTTATGTTAACACACTGACAGCCTCTTCATATTTCCTGCCTCCGCCTGCAAATCCACTCCTGACCTCTGCCCGCAGGCCCTGCCTAAGCTCTGCTCAGTCGCTTCACGGAAAGACACAAGCCTCACTGCACCACTGACATTTGTCCACCCTCTCCAAGTCACTCTTTGTTTCTCTGTCTTTCTTCCCTTAGACCTTGATCTGCATTGCTTAGCCTCTCTGGAGTTTTCCATTCTTTATTTCTGTGAAATAACTATAATTAACCTAAATAAATAATAATAAATTTCTATGCTATAGACATTGCGCTATCTATATCTTTATTTCTCAGTTATCTAGTACCAAAAAAGACCAGAAGCGAATTTTACTATGGACAACACGGCATTAGGGTACTAAGGCTGCAATTTTCAACCTTTTTCATCACATGGCACACATAAACAAATTACTAAAATTCTGCACCACACCAAAAAAATATATTATTTTGCTGATCTGACCAAAAAAAAGCGGTATAATTTTGATTCATGCCCATGGGACGGCTATTGCTGTATAGCCTGCGGTCACTCTTCACAGTCTAAGGGAAAGAGATCAGTGCCCTGGACTACCCAGTCAGGTACTGCATGCTTTAAAAATTCCTGCAGCACATCAGCTGAAAAATAATCACCGCCCTGAAGGAAGGAGAGGCTGCCTTTGACAGGCAGTCTCTGGCACCCACTGCTATTGTAAATCTCATCCACTTACTATCAGTGGCTCCATCCACGTGAAACTGCACTTAAGGCTGAGCTGGACAAATTAGAAGAGGTCACTTCTCAGTCATCTATATTTCTCTGAAGAGCCTTCGGAACTCTTAGGGAAAAAAGGAAGGAGATGAGAGAGGGGTTAAGAAGAGCAACCTCAGAAGAACACCAGGAATGGTTCAGAGCATATGGTACACGTGCAATAACTATCTACCAGATGAGCATTTGGGGGAAGAGAGGTCCTCCCGCATTTGTTCATAATAAGTATCAGAGAGGCTAAGGTATTAATTCCCAAGAAGACCCCTTATCTCCCCAAACCCAGTTCCTCAAGTCATAGGCAACTCAGCTGGTTTAGTATAAGCAAGGACTAAATGATAAGCCCCATGTACAGTGGTAACCTTGCTAATAAAAATTCTCAAACATAAAATATCTAATAACCAAAAACCAACACAGGCAATTATCTCTTATTAACTTCTTAAATTTCATAACAAAGTAATGTAAGTTCTAAACTTCAACTGAACTATAAACAGTAGAGGCCCTATAATTTGGTAAATGGGGCAATTAGGGTATCTGACTTTTAGTTTTGGTTACATAACATGACAGATGCGTGACTTATGTAAGTAACCTCCCTGAACCTCAGTTTTATTTTGTGTAAACTGCCCATATTAATGTGATGAAAAGGATTAGATGAGAGAAGTATTTGAATGTATCTGATTATTTAACACTATACAAGAATAGAGGGTAAAAGAATGAAAGGTCACTGCAGATGAGCACAAATCTTTTTGGGGTGATGGAAATGTACAATTAAATTGTAGTGATAATTACAGACTCTATGAACTGATTAAAAATCACTAAGTTGTACACTTAAAAACAAGGGAATTTTATAGAATGCAAATTACACCTCAACGGACCTGTTTTTTTTAAGAGAATGTTATCAGTCTGAAAAGGATCCTTGATTGCTATCATTTGTCAACTCTCCCTCTACCTTCCTTAAATAATCGAGGCTCCCAAGCTTCTGCTTAAACCACCTGTTCCCTATCAGCAACAACTGATGTCTCACATCATTTAAATAATATGGTGCCATTCAAAAGATAAAGGATATGGCCCTGGCTGGGTGGCTCAGCTGGTTGAGCACTGTCCCATACATCAAAAGGTTGAGGGTTTGTAACAGGATGCAGCCAGGGACCCCCCCCCCCCACTTAAAGAGGGATTTGTCATGGGGTCCAGAACTCAGGGTGTCCAGAAAGTATTAAAAATATAGGACGTCCTCACCTTGACAAGTCTGAACTGGAGGGTGGGACACATGGAGCAGGGCCATTGAGAGCTGTTTTGCATAGCAACAGTTTTGCAAATAACCTCAGGATCGGTCATTTAACATATCTATAACTTCTAACTGGTTTCCTGGATATGTTAAATAGCTGTGGCCATGCTTTGAGCCAGGGGGATGGGAGTGACTTTGACCCCGGACATAACTAGGAGGCAACGCCTCCCAGTTACAGTACCTGCGTGAGAGCTTGCAGATGACTTGCTTCACACCACGGGGCCAAGCTTGCCTAGACTTAACTATGGCAGCCCAGAAAAGCTGGAAAATACGGGAATGCTGGCAGGTGTAGCCGATTGTGGGAGGAGTCAGAAATGGGGATGCAAAAGAAGACTGGCGCTGGGATTTAAACCCAGGCATGGCAGCCAAGCAAGAGTGAATCACGCGGCTTTGGGTGCTCCCTTTGCCATGCAGCTTAGGAAGCCAGAAGGCAAGATGTAGCAGACATGCAAGCTCTCTCCTAGCAGTTTGGAAGAACACAGGAGGGTGCCGCGGGAAGGAAAGGGGTGAAAAGACTCATGCCGGTGGGCCATGAGGGTTTGGATTGGGCTGATGGTGTTGGGAACTGCAGGAGGCCTGCCAGCTGAGCACGGATGACTGGGAAGAACCAGGGGCTACCTGAGCCAAGGGCCTCTCTTTCTTCTCCTGAGATGCGGCACCCCGGACTGGGCAAAGCGGGGAAGGAAGGACTGTGTGTGTTTGTGGGTGTTTTAAGGGACTTTGGGATTTTAATGAAGACATTAAATCATTACTCTAAGTCTGTATGACTTCTGAATAAATACTTCCTTCCCTTTTCACCAATCTCTGGCATTGAAATCTATAATTCCCTGGCGACGGGCAAGGCGAACCTAGCATAGGAGGAACCCTGGAGAAAAGGAGGTCCGTTCAGTAACAGTATCTCAATTCCTGGTCAGGGCACATACCCAGGTTGCAGGTTTGATCCCTGGTTGGGGTGCATATAGGAGGCAACCAGTCAATGTTTCTCTCAATCTCTCTCTCCCCCTTCTGTCTCCCTCCCTTCCTCTTTCTTTCTCTCTAAAATCAATAAACATATCTTCAGGTGAGGATTTTTAAAAAAGGTAAATATGAATGAATGGAACAAATATTACAGTCTCTCAGGATTTGATACATTGAACTTGAACAACACTAAAAAAAACAGACCTAACAGATTAAGTACAGAACGCCCCACTCATCATCAGCATGTAATGGGGTGTAGGCTGGGAGGCCCCAGGGCTCCCCAAAGGGAGGATCTGTACTGGGGTCCAGAACTTGGGGTGTCCAGGAGTACAGGATATCCCCCATAGACCTGGCTGGGGGATGGGAGACAAGGGGGGGAGGCGTTGAGGGTTATTTTGCATGTCAGTAACTAGCTTCACACCTATATGCAGGAATCAACAGCAGGCTAGGGAGGGAGGTGGGCGGTAGCTGGGAAGCAGCTTCCCCTAGTTCCAGCACCTGGCGGAGAACTTCAAAAGGTTCCCTCCACACCATGGGGTCACACCTGCCCGGACTAACTATGGCCAAGAAAAGCAGAAACTGCAGGAGTGTTGGCAGGTGTAGCCGATTGTGGGAGGAGTCGGAAATGGGGTTAAGGAGGAAGTTTCAGGCTGAGATTTAAATGAAACGCAGGCCCTCCACAAGGGAGACAATGCAGGACTAGACTGGAGGACGAGACCATTTGGGAAGGGAAGGGGCAAAAGGAACAAGAGGAGGTGCCACGTGGTTTTGGGGTAAGAAATGGAGATCATGGCGGCAACACAACTGATGCTGCAGGGGATTGTGGGAGACCTGCCCGGCCCAGCACGGATTCCCGACAGGAACCGGGACCTCTATTCCTTTTCCTGAGATAGGTACCCCTGACAGGCCTGACTGGGCAAAGGGGGGAAGGTAGGACTGTGTGTGTGGGTGTTTTAAAGGGACTTTGGGATTTTAATGGTGACATTCCACCATTACTTTAAGCCTGTATAACTTCTGAATAAATAGTTCCTTTCCTTTTTGCCAAACTCTGGCATTGAGAGCCACAATTCGTAACACCTGGCAGCGGGCAAAACGCACCTGTCCAGAAAGACCCCAGGGGAGGGGGCTTGTTTCTGTAACAGTGTCTGAGCTCCCCCTCCATGGGTTCCTTTTGGTAACAGTTTTTGGTGCCCAACATGTGGCTGAGAATTGTGCGTGGCAGACCAGCCGCCTCAGGTGTGGGAAGGTGAGACTGCAGACTTTTCCCAGTCCCTGAGAATTTCTCTGCACCCCTCCTGAGGGCATCCGCCACCTAATCACGCCTGGAAAAGCAAAGAGGAAATGGATGTGGGAGGGGAGCAGAGAAGTGAGATGGATTAGCTGAAAATCTGTTCTGACACAGTCTGGAATAACGTGGTCGTAGAGAACGGCTTGGTCAACTGCTGCTTCCAGGCCGGCCCTGTCTGCTCGCTGATGGTTTTGGCGAGCTCAGACAGGACTAAGGGAACCTGCACTCAGGTTCTGGTCACCTGGGGCAGACCGACCCCTGGAGCATGACTGTGGGCACTTCCCAGTTCCCAGTCTCAGGGAACTGCCCTGCACCCCAGCTCAAGGCACCGGTTGCCAGGAATGCCAGAATGGTGTAAAGGAGCAGATTTGAGGAGGAAAGGAACTCCTAGGCTCTGTAGGCTGAGCCCACATGCATATTGGGGATCGGACAGCAAGCCATGTGGGTGCCCCCGCCATTTTGGGTAAAATGGAGGATGAGTCACGTGAGTGCTCCACCATGGTGGATGGGCTGTGCATGGGTGTCAGCATCTCGGGCGAGCCACCTTGTGTGGGTGCCACCATTTCAGATGTGGCACCTGGCCACTCTGCCACCTTGGATCATGGGTCATGTGAGAGTTCCATCATCTTGGAACTGGGCAAGGTGAGGGGCTAAGTGTTCTCTTTAGATTAGGTGCTGTGTGGGCACTGCACCAGTCGGGTTCTCTATGCAACTGGTTCTGATAGGGATGGCTCTGGTTCTGAAGGTCATGAACAGGGGTCCAAGGGTGACCATCTGTGTTATAGGACGTTTGTAAGGCCTAAGTTTCAGAAAGCTGCAGGACGTCCCTGCAGACCTAGGTACTCCTGTAATGCTAGGTAGGGACTTTTAGTGTACTGAGTTCAGGTACTGAGTGTAAGTCCTTCCCAGGGTGGAAAGGAACAGGGATTGAAAGTGAATTGTGGTTAAATTTGGATAGGTAAAACTATGTATGAAAGTTAGAGAGTTTTAAACCTGGAGGAAAGGAAACCTCAACTACTTGTTTTCTGATTTTTGTGGGAATGTGGTTTGAATTTTGCTCTGGTTCTGATTGGAACCCTCTGTATCTGAAGAAGACCTAGGAAGGGTCACCTGTAAACGGTTAGGGAGAATGGAAATGCCTTTGCTGCTGAGGACCCAGGAAGGGTCACTCAGGGCTGATGAGTGTTTCAGCCTGAGGCAAAGGAGCATGTCTCTGCCAGGGCACCAGTGGGTGCACGGTGCAAGAGAATGCCTCTACCTGTGCCTTGTTCTCCTGGAACTCTGTGTTTTGAATTTTGCCTGTATCTTCTCTGAAAAGGAAACTGAGGTTTCCCAGGAAAAGTTAAAACTTCACACTATATAGGAAAGTAAACAAGGGAAAGTAAAGTGTAAGATACAGAAATGAGGAAGGTTGTAGATGTTTGAAAGTTTTGGGAAGAAATTACGTGGTGTTAGTAACGGAAGGTATAAAACAGGGAGGTGCAATCTTGGTGGATATCAGGGCAAGGATGTCCTTGTCCTTTTCCTTCAGGCTTTGTATTTTTCTCTCTACCTGATCCCCTCAGAATTTGGCATTCTGAAGGAGTGAGTGATGACATACAGTTTCTTTGCATAAAACCAATTAGACCAGTCATTAAATGTGGCTTTGTTAACCAAGATTTTGACTGGATTGTCATGCCGGAAGGAGGCATGTCTGGGTTCTGGTTGTTACCAGAAAGCCCCGAGGAACTGGGACTGACTTGCAAAGCTGGTGAAAGCCCATGAGAAAGAGCCTGGTACCATGGTCAGTTGTGTGGCTCATGGCAGTCTTCCCAGGGAAGGGACGAAGGCTGCTCTCCCGAAAGGTGGCTGAAAGGGACTTGCAGGCACAATGGAAGCCTCAAGGACGGAACTGTGAAACAACTGGCACAGGCCAAGCCAGATGGCAGGGGTGTGGCTCAGCTTCTGTGCTCTGAAGGGAGGACTGGATGGTCAATCTAAAGGTTCCCTGCTTTAAGTTCCAGCAAAGTGAACTTAAAGTGTCGTAGGTGATCCAGGCTGCATGTTTATTCTAACGAACAGGCAAAATCAAAAACTAGACTCAATGTAGTCTTTCTAATGACAATGAGGGTGACCTTAAGGAGGAAAAAATCGTGGTTCAGGGAAAATCACAATGCTCAGTATTGGACATTTTTTCATTTGAAAGTTGAAACTGGGTTTGTAATATCACCAAAGATGTTCAATTTACAGGTATGAAGGACAGGTCAAATTGCTGCTGTTAAATGTCATTTTAGCAAAGGCCTTGCAACTAGGTATCTTCCCAAAAGACAGTCTCAGAGGCACAGAGACTGGCTTGTGGGTTGTTGTGTGAATTAACATGTGTATTCTGTCTTCTGTTTTCATAGGGCATATGCCTATGACTTAATTACCTTAGTGATTGGTTGCAGTATAGACCTCACTTGAGGAGCCCATCTTCATCACCACCCCCTGAGACTCAACGGCTTGGCTGAATTAAGTGGCTGGGTTGGGGAAGTGTTGGGGCAGTCTGTGGACTTCACTTTAAAACTGATTTTCCCATTTCTTCCCTAACGGTTTGGACAAAAAGGGCCCAGAAATCTGAAAAAGCGGAAACCCTAAACTATGCCCCTCACCCCGAGCTAAGTATAGCGGGCAAAAGGGCTTTGGACAGGGTAGCATGCCTCCTACACCTTCCCCCAGACAAACTTTTCTTTTCCTAATGTGGGGCACTGAAGAACTGGCCCCTGCCTTTGTCATTTAGTGGTTTTGGTTTAATTGTGCCTTCTAGCCCTCTTGCCAAATCTGTCACCTCCATAATATGATGTCCAGTAATGCCAGCCTTTGGACATCAAGCCTGCCACTCCCTGGTAATAGCCAACTGACCTGGACCCTGCAAGGTCCTTCCCCTCACGAAAGGCCATCCTCTATGCCACCCCCCAACCCTTTCAGGGACTCCCGGACCCAAGGGTAGGTAGGACGGCAGCCATGTCCAGCCAGAAATACCTACAAGAAGATGAGACCTTCACCCATTGTCCTTTATACGATTACGAAGGGGTGTGTTTGAAAGGGGGATTTGTAACAGGATGTAGGCTGGGAGGCCTCAGGACCCCCAAAGGGAGGATTTCTTGGTAACCATTCCTTTTCGTAACAAGTGGAATACACATTCTTCTCAAGTGCACGTGGAACATTCTCCAGGACAGATCGTTAGGGCATAAAACAAATCTAAATAAATTTAGAAGGATTAAAATCATACAAATTATGTTCTCAGATCATGATGGGAGAAAATTACAAATCAAGAAGAGAAAGAAAATTAGGAAATTAACAAATATGTGGAAATTAATGAACTCCTAAAGAACCAACTGGTCAAAGAAGAAAGCACAAGGGGAATTAGGAAATCCTTTGAGATAATGAAAACAAAATCCAATACTAAATCTTATCAGATGCAGTTAATGCAGTGTTTACAGGGACATGTATAACTTTAAACACTGATATTAAGCCAGGAGAAAGATCTGAAATAATAAAGATTAGAGTAAAAGTAAATAAAATAGAGAATAGGACATAGTGGGTTGGCCAAAAAGTCCATTTGTTTTTTTCCATAATATGGCTCTAGTCGTGCTTAGCTGTCTTTTACTTCATTCAAAACACTTTTGTTAGACTGTATTGTGACAGCTGTCATATCAGTGTGCATTTTTTAAAAACATCAAAATTAGTGAATTTTTGTGCAGCCATTTTAATACTGAAGATGAGAGAAAATACACAACATTTTCAGCATATTTTGCTTTAGTATTTCAAGAAAGGTTAAAAACACAACTGAGCCCTGGCTGGCACAGCTCAGTGGATTGAGCGCGGGCTGCAAACCAAATGGTCGCTGATTCGATTCCCAGTCAGGGCACATGCCTGGGTTGCGGGCCAGGTCCTCGGGGGACCATGTGAGAAGCAACCACACATTGATGTTTATTTTTCTCTCTCTCCCCCCTCTCCCCCTTCCCCTCTCTAAAAATAAATAAATAAAATATTTAAGATTAAAAAAAAAAAACAAATGCAAAAAAAGATTGGTGTAGTGTATGGAAAAGGTGCTATGACTGACCAAATGTGTCAAAAGTGGTCTGCGAAGTTTCTTGGTGCTACTGACATGTGGCTAAATAATTCTCTGCTGTGGGGCCGTCTTACGCACTGGGAGATGTTTAGCAGCAGACCTGGCCTCCACTCACTAGAAGCCAATAGTGGGAGACAGCTGACATACTCAAACTATGCAAATCAATAAAGTTCTTGGTGAAGATGAAAAATGTTTCTTTCATGGAAAAAAAAAATTAAGCAGGCTTTTTGACCAACCCAATAATAGAGAAAATGAAGAAAGCCAAAAATTGATTCTGTGAAAGATCAAGAAAATTGACAAACCTTTAGCCCTGGCTGGTGTGGCTCAGTGGACTGAGTGCCAGCCTGTGAACCAAAGGGTCCCTGTTTCAATTCCCAGTCAGGGCACATGCCTGGGTTGAGGGCCAGGTCCCCAAAAGAGGCAACCACACATTGATGTTTCCCTCTTAATATTTTTTAAAAAAGTTGACAATCCAGTTGCAATGACCAAGAGGGAAGAAAAAAACCTCAAAAACAGTTTAAAGTGTTCAGAACCTATTATGATTTTTCAATGAATGCCTTAAAACTCTCCTACTGCAAATGAAGCCCTTAAACTACCAGATTATTAAATCATTTAAAGTCCAAAAGTCAAAATGAGACAAGCTAAGATTGATTATTTTAGAATCCAGTTTATTACAACTGCTATTAAGCTGTGACTTTAACATAAAGCACAATTTGTTAAGGCAAAAAGCCTCATGAGGAGAAGAAACCCCTCTTGGCCTTGTTTGGCATAATTTCTCTACCCATGAGAGTCTGAAGAGGTGACTTTCTACAAGGCAGGGAGACAAAGGCGTACACACCTGGAGATCAAAGCCAACAGTAACAAAGTATCAGGTCCCAATTCAGTATTTTGCACACAAGGACCTTTGCCCAAAAGATATCTTTATATATTAATTACCTCAATTTCTCATAATCATTCCCAACTAAGCCCTCAAAGCTTTGAAGAAATTTTACTATCTGATGAATGCTCTTTTCTATTCCTCACAAATATTTCATGGAGTCTATAATTCTCCCTCCTAAGTTCCATTCTACAAACAACCATGTTTTCCCAAAGATTAAAAATAAAAGTAAAAATCAAAGAGAAGTCCTCTCATTCACCAACCATCAACTTTCAAAGTACTAGCATCTGCATCCATTCTCTTTCCCCTGGTTAGAAAAGAAAAGGCATCTTTCAAAGAACAGTTGTGCCCATTTTGCTATTTTTTCCTAGACTTTCATTAGTTACGACTTCTCCACCAACTTCAACTTCTGCCCCTAATGAATCCTTTCCATCAGCATTCAAACACTCCTTTAAAAAGAAAGTAAAGACAGACGTGACCCTGTATTTCTCTCCAGCTACCACTCTATCTTCTCTATTCATGGCCAAGCTTCTCCACTTCCTCTGAAACCACCTCAGAAAATACAGCATTGCCATTAGAGTGGAAGACTCCTGTGTATTCTCCAATAAGATTCTTTGTACTTTTACTATATATGCATGTATCCCCTAAGTAAGACACTGCATTGTCTTGTGTGTTTTTCAACTGGTAAAAATGGTATGCTCGAAAAACTGAGTCTTTTAATTCTCAACGTTATGTTATGAGGTTAATCCATTTATTTTCATTGTTGTGTATCCATACAATTGTCCATTCTCCAGTTGATAAGATATTTGGGTAGTTTTCCCTTTTCCTGCTATTACAAACAATGCTATAATGATTATTTTTATACATGGCTTCTCTGTACCAAAGAGTGAGAGTTTTTCTGGAATAGACACCTATAAGTGGAAATGCTAGATTTCAGGGTAGGAGCATCTTCAAATTTAGTAGATATATATAAACTGCTTCCCAAAATGTATCCAAACACAATTCATCACTCTACCGTTTCCAATTTCCCATACTCTATCCCTTTGCCAAGATCTCATGACTTCCGTGTTGCTAAAGCCAAAATACATTCTATTGCTTTAGTTGACCTACCATTCAACACATTCAGGTACTAAGTTCCTTAATATACTTATGGCTTCTGTAACCATGGCCCTCCCAGTTTTCCCAGTACCTCTGGCTTGCTCCTCTGTGCTCAGCCATGGGTCTTCTGATTCAGTCTACATTCTCTCTCTACAATTTCATGGCTTGAAATACCATCTAAACGCCTACAATCCAAATATCTAAATGTGCTCCAGACCAGACCTTTCTCTTCTGAGATAGAACCATGTATCTAGAGACCTGTTTGATGATATTCTTGGTCTGAGGAATCTCAATACATCTAAAATTGATTTCTTGATCTGTTTTCCCGTCTCCAACTCCTACTGCAGTGATCCTCTCCTGCCAACCTCTATTGCCGAACCCTCCTTTCAACCTCCCTCCATATCCAACCCCAAAATATATTCTGAGTTAATCTGTTCACTTCTTTCTCCACTGTTCAAAAAAGCCATCATTTTATCTCCAACTTGGACAAATGCTACAGCCTTCTAATTAGACTCCTGGTTCCCGTGGTCTCTCTGTAGTCCACATTTCACACAACAGCCAAAGTGATGTTTTTAAACCACAAAGCAGATCATGTTATCCAACCCCAGCTTTATAAAATTTTAATAAGCTTTCCACTTACCTTAGGATAAACTTTAAGGTGCTTAAGGTGGTTGTGAGCCAGATCCCCAGTAAAGGGGGATGTGAGAGGCAACCACACATTGATGTTTCCCTCCCTTCCCCTCTTTCTAAAAATAAAATCTTTAAAAAATACTAATATTTCACAATTGAAATAACTAGCACTTCATATTACACTAAAATCAGAAACTATTCTGCAACAAACTTTAATTTAGCACTCTAACATTTGCATTTAATTACTTCAGACAGACCAGAATTGAAACATTTATTTGTTCATCTGTCAAGCTCTACAATTCTTATCCTTTAACTGTAACTTGATTCACTTTCTCCATGAAAATTTTTCTAATAAAGCAAAACTTTACTTCCTCATCTTAGGGACCAAACAGTATCACAAGCAATGCTTACTATGTAATTAAGCATTCAACTGTTCAATAAATAATTTGAAACAGTATTTGCCAGACCGATTACTAATGAACTCATGTTCTTGTAAAAATACAAGACTGTAAAACCTCAGTTCAAGAGAAGAAATGTTTATTACATACACAAGTATGCTCACACTTAGGGTAAATTGAAGAATATTCTTATTACACGTAAGCAGCTGCCTCCCTCAGGACAATGTATATCAGTAATAATAGCACACGCTCCTTCCCCGTTGTCGGTGCAGTTACATACTATGTTTCAGAACCAAAACCAAATCAAATTATACTTCTTTCACTAATATTTGAGAACTGTGTAAACCAAATTTAAGTGGTTTAAACTTATCTCAAAAATTGTTGCTCCCAAACTCTAAAAGCATGTGGACAAATAAACTGAGAAGTCTATTTTCATCTTCAAAGATGGGCAGAGAGAATGGTTCAAAGTCAAAATTTACAGTTCCTTTAATAAAGAAAATCTTTTGAATCAGTTTATTTTAAAAGCACACAAATATTTAAAACCTACAAAGACATCTTATTGGAAACTTTGTAGTTTATGCACTGATAATTTTATAGCTTTATAAAACAGATCTAATGAAGATATTCTAATGCTTAAAAGTCATTAATAACAGGATTTAAAGCTGTCTACAGTTCAATTCTTACATACTTTTATAAAGCCTCCAGTACTTATCTGAGCCTGGAAATAACCTACGTACGTTCAGATCCCGGGTTTTACTCAGACTGGCCCCTCATGAGTAGTGTCCTACTTTCCCCCATTCCTAATTCCGTCCATTTCAAAGCTTACCACATATCTCACTTTTTCCAAGAAACCCTCTGAGATTCCTCTGACTTCTTATAATGTTAATAAAAAAGTGTAAGTATAAAACTAGGTATGAACTCATGTTTATAGCTCTTACGTAATGAAAACTAGAACTTTACATATTAAATATAAAACAAAATTTAAAATAACATGAATGTAACAGATTATGTTGGTTTATAGAAACTAGACCAATGATGTATTCAATCCTGGAAATACATTGTCTCAGGTCTGGTTCTATATTTTCAAACCACTTCTTTAACTTGACTTCAATAACACTAACAGAGAAAATGCTTACAAACATGTTATGCAAAATGGACTCAATAACTGTGTTTGTTAGTTTGGAAAATACAACTTTATACACCAGACCAGCCAGCAGTCCTTAAATGTCCATTTTAAAGAGGCCTCACTTGTTAACTCTGGCAATTTTTTTCATTTGTGATTTCCTACCTTACTGAAATCTGCATTAAGTGTATACAAAGTACCACTGCTGAAGTTGGTAACACACACCCATACTGTAAACTGTTTCTTGTTGATTAAGTATAAAGATGGGATCCACCAGAAACATCTCACAGTGGAAATAAACCACCTACTACGCCAGGGTTCTTCTGGATCTGGCCTGCCCACACTAGCACACACTGTGACATGGTCCAATTTTACCTACCATCTTTCCCTTCTGAGCCAATGCGATATCTTGGTACAAGGCACTATAGTTTGGCACAAACATAACAATAAAATCTAAACCCAGAAACAAACTCCCAAGAGAGTATTTGGCTATAAAGCAGTCCTTTAAAAAGTTACATAAAACTCATTAATGTCTAAGAATCCCCAGTTAGAAGAACACTACAGAAAATGGAACACTACTAAGAAGTTTAAAGCAACTAATGAAATCAGATTTGGAGTTTCCTGGGAAAAGTCATTGTGGTACAGGGTGTACTGTAGATCAGACTGGCGATAACAAACAGGTGAGAAGGCTTGTTGCAATAGTCCAGGTTGCAACGGGGAGGAGGAGGGTGTTAAGTTGGATGAAGGAGTTCTGGTGCCCACAAAACACTTAGATATGATAGCAAAAGCAACACAAGTGGACAGGATCACATGGAAGAGTGAAAAGGGAATGCCAGGACTAAAATCCAGAACTATCAATATATCAAGGAGTTGGCAAGAATTAAGACAAATGAAGGCTTGGATTAAGGTAGCACTAGAAGGAATGTGGAGACATGGTTTGGATTCAAAGATATTAAGAAAGTAGAATCTCGGGAGAAATCAGGTGAGAAGTCACACGGTGGAAGTCAGGGACAACGTACAGGTTTCTGGGAAGACTGATGATAATGGTCCATTCTCTAGGGCAGGAAAAGGGCAGGACTGGGGTGAGTGGGTCAGGAGTGGCAGCTAGCCTGTGCACAATGAACACCTGCGCTGTAGGTGTCTACACAGACTATCCGATCAGCTTCTAGTCTCACCCTGAGATTTTCTGGACATTCTCTCTCCCATTCATAGTTTTGCAACAAGACTTTCCTTTTCCCTCCCCTCATAAGATTTTTAGTTACTTTAGTTCCTAACCACTGCATATCAGTTATGTTAAGGATGACTAAATTTAGTATTTAGCCCAAAATTTTCAGACATGACAAAGGATATCTAGGCTGATTAACCTTTAGAATCTGGACTCAGAACTAACAATGACCTCTGGATGATATAGGTAGATGTGAACTTGGGTTGTATCCATAGAAGAGATGAGGGGTTGTTGCTGGTATATGTAAATTATGTTTAGCCCTGGCTGGTGTGGCTCAATGGCTTGATTCCCAGCCTGTGAACTGAAGGATGCCAGTTCAATTCCCAGTCAGGGCACGTGCCTGGGTTGTGGGCTAGTTCCCCAGCTGGGAGCATGGGAGAAGGGCAACTGATTGATGTTTCTTTTGCACACTGATGATTCTCTTGCACATCGATGTTTCTCTCCCTATCTTTCTCCCTCCCTTCCCCCTCTCTAATCTTGTAAAAAAAATTAATTACACTTAACATAATTAATATAAATATGGGAAAAAGTGGGACTGGGTATGTGTGTACAAAATAGTCATGGGAGAATGAGGTAGACCAACTATGTCTTAAGAGTGCCCTCTACTCCACTTGTCTCTGGGATGGTGCAGTGAAAGCATCTTACTACGATGTAGTCCCCTAGCCAAAGTTGTAGCCTAGAGGCGGACACATAACCTAGTGACTCCCCTTTCTGGGGTTTGGGACTGAAATTCAGGTCAGTCTCCCTGATACCAGAAGATACAAGATTTCACACTCAGAATAGCAGTAAATGTTAAAGTTGGTCTGCTGCAAGAGAACTAGCTGAATATACAAAGAGCATCTTATGAGAGACACACTCATAACCAGATTTGGAGCCCCTGGATCCAAGCTGTTCCCAAGTTCTAGCTGTCCTCCTATGGTTTGATTATCTTTCTTAGAATTCACAGGATACCCAGCATGTCCCCAACAAATTTTTCTTTCCTAAGTAAAAAAAAAAAAAATTGCCCCTTAGACTATTTAAAGGGGGAGGAGGGTGTTAAGTTGGATGAAGGAGTTCTGGTGCCCACAAAACATTTAGATATGATAGCAAAAGCAACACGAGTGGACAGGATCACACGGAAGAGTGAAAAGGGAATGCCAGGACTAAAATCCAGAACTATCAATATATCAAGGAATTAGCAAGAATTAAGAGTCTGCCAGATACTATCTCACACCTGTCAGAATGCCTATCATCAATAAATCTGCAAAGAACAGTGCTGGCGAGGGTGTGGAGAAAGGGGAACCCTTTTGCACTGTTGGTGGGAACGCAGACTGGTGCTGCCACTGTGGAAAGCAGTATGGAGATAACCTCGAAAATAAAAAAATGGACCTGGCTTTTGACCCAGCAATCCCACTTCTGGGAATATATCTGAAGGAACCCAAAACACTAATTCAGAAGAACATAGGCACCCCTAGGTTCATTGCAGCGTTATTTACAGTCACCAAGATATGGAAGCAGCCCAAGTGTCCGTCAATAGGTGAGTGGGTAAAACAACTATGAGACATTTACACAATGGAATTCTACTTGGCTGTAAAAAAAAAAAAAAAAAAAGTGAAATAAGCCAGTCAGAGAAAGACAAATACCGTATGATTTCACCCATATTGGGATCTAATGAACAAACTGATCTAACAAGCAAAACAGAGACAGACTCAGGTGGAGAGCAGGATGACAGCTGGGGCGGGGGGAGCGCTTAGGGGTGGAGTGATTGAGCAAAAAGGAAAAAGGACTCATGGACAAGTGTGATAGCTGGAGTGAGGGGGTGTAAGGGGACTAATTGGTAATGAAAAAAATACAGTAAAGATTACATTAAAAAAAAAATGTCTGCAAAGAACCAGCTAGTAGGTAGAAAGGCAGGAAATATCAAGGAGAAGAAAAAACATCAAGGAGAAAATAATTAACAATACAAGTACAGAAAGAGGTAGGAGTAAGCAATGATTATACAACTGGGCAATATAAAAGTCACAGGTGGCTGTGGTCAGGCCATTGCACTGGCATGGTAGGAAGAGAGGCCAAGGTGAAGGTATAAGAGTGCACAGAACCCTGCTGGTGTGGCTCAGTGAGCGTCCTCCTGCAAACATACACGTTTCTCTCCCTCTCTCTAAAAACAAAATTGTTTTTAAAAAAGTGCACAGGGTGTACACACAACACTACCTATGAAGCATTCTTGCCATTAAAAAATTTCAACCCTGCATTAGACTTCTGGCTATAACTACTAATAAAGGAAAAATGGGCAAAGGAACAAACATATCACACGAAACCATAGGGATGCAGTCAACACAACCGAGACGGAGAAATCTCAGGGCACAGGTGCAAACACAAGGCCCGTGGGCCGAATCCAGCCCTCCACCTTGTTTTATCTGGCCCCGCAGCAGCACCGAGCTCCTTGCCCCAGTAGTTACATTTATACAGTCCTAAAATTACATTTGGCCCTTTAAAGGCAACTGCAAGGCTGATGCAGCCCCCGGTGAAAAGGAGTTTGACACCCCTGTCATAGGGCAAAGACCTGGTTTCTTTAACAAACCAACTGTATGGCAACAAGAACAAAAAGACAGGACAGCAGTCTGCAGAATGAAGGGAAAAAGGACTGAGACACACTAATATATGCCCCTTTATTTGGATCCTTATTCAAACTGTTAAAACACAAAAATTGTAATCTAGGAAATCTGAACAATGACTAAATATATAGTGATATTAAGGAATGTGTAAATTTTTTAGAGATAACATAATGAAACTAACAATCTGTATTTTACTACTGTGTCTTCCCTGATACATTGTGTTCCATGTCACTGCAGGTTACAGACCCAGAGTTAGCTGCCAAACAAATAATTGAGATACAAAGCAATACAGGTATTCCAAGGCAGCAGGTCACAAATGGAGTAGGGTGAGGAATCAAGTAAAACCATAGGAAGGCAATGGCACTTGCACTGGGCCTTAAAAGATGGTAATTTTTAACAGGTAAAGAACAAGAGAGGAAAAGTCATATTCCTGATGGAAGAAATCAAAGCAATTGCAAAGAGGAAGGAAAACCTGTCAATGCAAAGAATCCACCTGTACTCACCTCTCCATAAAATTGTCCCTACCCTAATGATGACATGAGAACAAAAACAGAAAGTGAAAAGTCACAACCCATCAGGCAGCTCCAAATTGACAATATCAAGGGAGACTCATTCGGGTCCCAAGCAGCCCCAGCAAGCCCAGTCCCCGGACGGACCATGAAGATACCTCCTGGGCTGTCAAACCACACTGGCTTTCCAGGACAACCTATTCCTGTCAATCAATCCCTGATTCCCCATCCCCATCCCCATCCCCCACACACTTTGGAAAAAGAACGCACGAAATTACTTTACCTATCCTAGAAAATGATCAAAATAATTAGTTTAAAATAGCACCCACTAATAAGCTTTGTCTACCTGCCTCAAAGCCACCACCATGGCTCATTAGGCACTCCAAGAGAGATAAAGTTACATGAAATGCCTTTCCTCAGGTTACAGATTTTTTAAATAAAGTATAGCTGATGAAACAGGTAGATTTTACATAAGATTTTTTTCCTTCAAAAATAGAAAAAGTACTCCTAATATTAAAATGCTTTTGGAATATTTTGGAAATGAGTTCAGAGGTTCTAACATTTTCTATGTGCCAATACCATTAAAAGTCTCAGGATATGATGCCAGTGAAAATGAACATCAGGACAAACAGGAATGCACATGATCAGCCAAAACTTAGTAACTGGAATGTTTATTACTGCCCTCTTCCACGTACTGGAATATCACTTTAACTAACCAACATGAGTGGGTGTAGGAGATACTACCAGCAGGAGTGCTTTTCTTAAACCAAAGGAAAAAGCGGCAAGGTAACAGGTCAGGTTGGCTTTAAGCAGTCTTCAAGTCCCTGACTATACCTTATTTCACAATAGCCGAGACTGGTGTACACCCTCCCAGAAGTCAAATATAATCGTTCCAATTTATCAGAAGAAATGAAAAAGGAAATGGTTAAAACATAAGGCCTGGGGGTTCGAGAGCTGGGAAACCTTCACATTGTACAGGAAAGGTTTATGGTAAGATACTGTAGAATGGAGCAAAAATAAAATTTAAGCCCTCAATTTCTGTAATTCACACTGTACTTCTGGGTCATTGTCCAGGTGTACCTTTAATACTCAAAAACTGCCTCTTTGGTTTTATGAAAAATACCACTAAGGCCTCATACATTTTGGACTCCACTCTAAACCAGTAGATGGCCACAGAGGAAGAAACACCTGTTTTCTTTGCTCCTCTCAGGTATACATAAAGCCATGAAAGTTACTTCAACTCTTCAAAAAAGGTAAGACGTAAAACTTCTAGAAGGCCTCGCCTGCCGTCTTCTGTAGCTGACAGTCACTCTTCAAATACTGATCACTGGCTCATCTGGTTTTCTTCAGGTCACCTTTTAGTGAAGTCTTAGGCTGGATGTCACCTTCAGATTCAAGCTAACAACTGCATAAAGGATGGGGGGCATTCGGGAGCTCCTGCTCTAGAGACACCGCGAAAGACCTACACGGAACTGAAATACAAAGCAGGGAGCACCTGTCACAAAGGTGACACAGTAACTCAGGAGCACAGGAGAGAATGCATGTCACCTGACAAGCAGAAAGTGAATCTGAATGAGAATATCATTACACAGCCTCACCAAAGCACTGTGACAAGCACCTTTATACCCCAAACTGCAGACCACTTTCCAATCAACTCAGCTAAGCTCTCTCTTTTTTTTTTTGGTAATCAAACAGTAAAAGTTGGGTCAGTCACTGACATCCTATCTTGTCCCACTTGATGCAAAACTTTACTTAAAGTAAAATTTGCCTAGTGTTCCCATGGAACGAATGAGAACCAGTCATCAGCCCGAAGGAAACTGCCGGTGTTGAAAAAAATAAAAACACACTGATTGCTCCCAGATAAACTAACTCTAAAATATAATAAAAACGACTTCCTGAGAATCTTTAACGTTTGGGGGCTGAAAAACGCCATGATGAAGGAGGGAAAGAACCTGAGAAACTTAAGCCCGCTTCGTTAAGGGCCGCTCGCCGGCCCCTCTCTGAGCACCGACGGCCGAGGAGGGTTCCAGGCCGACCGAGACGCCACCTTGGGCAAGTTCCCACAATCGTCTCCATTTCGACCCGTCGAAGGGCAGCTCTCGGCAGGGCTGGCACTTGGCGGAGCTCGGGGCCCTAAAACACAACCCGCAGCCCGCACGTCACAGCGGCAGCGCTCCCGTCCACCCGGGCGCACGGCCTGGGCTGCGCCGAGAGAAGCGCCGGGCACGGGAACCGGGGCCCGGCTCCGCACCGCGCTTCGGGCTCGGCGCGGGCCCGACCTGCCGTCCGCGCCGGAGAAGGCCTGCGGACGCGGGCCAGATCCCTGAGCCCCGACCCGCGCTCCGCGGCGGCCGCCGAGCGGAAGGAACAAAGCCCTGACGTCAAGTGCGAGACGGCCCCGGCCCCCGACGGCGGCCGCCGCGCAGGCCCCGGGCCCGGGCCGGCAGGAGTCGCGGCGCCCCCGCGCCCGTCCTCGGCGAGCCCCTCCGCCGCGCGCTCGCAGGCGGAGCCCTTTCCTTTCCCTTTTTTTTTTTTTTGCAGGGTGGGGGTGACGGAGCGCAGGATCGCGAGAAGGAAGGCGAGAACTAGTTGGGTTATGATGGCCAAAACCTGGGCCTATTTTCTCTCTAAGTAGAAATCACTCGACAGGGGCTATGAAAAAGTCACAACAGTCAACGGCATTGCGCAGGGCAGGCGCAGACTGAGGAACGAAAGGGGAGAGGCGGCGAAAAGACGGGTTTCTGGGTTTTTGTTAGGACCGGCTGAGCTTATTTATTTATTCGGGGGGAGGGGTGGAACGCGAAGGCGGGGGGCGAGGGCGGATCGAGCGGCCCGGGCCCAGAGGGTGTCCCCGAGCCCCCGGCCGAGCCCCGCGGCCCCCTGGCTCGCCCCTGCCCCGCGGCGCGGCCGGGCCCTCCGCCAGCCCGGCGGCCCTCTCACCTCCAGTCCCGGCTCCGCTAGGCCCGAACCATCTCCCAGGGGCGGCGGCGGCGGCGGCGGCGCCGGGCCTGCGCTTCACCGGACGCGCACTCGATGCCGCCCGGGGGGCGGCGACAGGCTGCCAAGGGCGAGGGGCTCCGGGCGGCGGCGGGGGCTCGCGAGGTCTCGGGGAGCGCAGGCGGCGGCGGCGGCGACGCACCTCACACGGAACAGGCGGAGGTCCCGCCCCGCTCCATGACGGTCGGACCGGGCCGGGAACGGCCGACGGAGGCGGCGGGGGCGGGCTGCCCAGGACCTGGCACCCGGATCTCCGCCCCGTCAGCTGGCGGCGGCGGCGACGACGGCTCGACTCCCGCAGCCAGGACTGTGACTGACGCAGCGGCCGCGCCGCCCATGTGACCTGGGCTGGGCCGGCGGGGCGTCACGTGACGACGACGCGCCCCTCCCCGCCGGGAGGGGCGGGAGCCGGGGGCCGCAGTGCGCGGAGCGGTGGCCGAGGGCGCCCGCGGGCTCGGCCGCCGGGCCGCACGACCCCGGGCGGGCCCACCGCCAGCCCCGGTGGCCCGTGCCCGAGCCCTGGGCCCGGCGGCCGCGTTCGGAGGGTGGGGCGGGCCTGCAAGCCGGCGCGCACGCTCCTGCGCGTAGCCGCTAGCGGGGGGCGGGGGGTGGTGCCGGGCCCGGCCGGATCCACCGGTTGTGGGGCTCAGGCCGCCCGCGCCTCCGAAGCCCCGAGACCTGTTGCCGGTGCTGACTTGCAGCCCCGAGCCCAGGGCCCTCCACAGGTGCGGCCGAAAAGGTAGTCAGTCCGTCTCCGGGGACTTCCTGCGGGAGGGTGCTCACAGCCGCGCCTGCACCTCTCCCAGGAAGCCAAGCGAACCCCCTTCCTTTTTTTTTGGTCTTCGAGACATTTTCTGCCGCTAATCCTCGTCTTCAGGATATCGTCTGAAACACTTTCCTTCACCTCTCTAACATCCTGCCAGCCAGGGCAAGCTGTAACTTAGCTGAGGGTCAAATAATAGTTACAGACTAGGCGGGATTTTCAAAGGGTCTCATACAGGTCTGTACAGTTATTGTCCAGAGATGCTACCTCTGGTTCATCATTTGGAAAACGCTTTATAATCTCCTGCTTTTCACCTGTTTTCTTTCCATGAAGCAGCTTTTTTTTTTTTTTACCTTTGAAGCTTTTTTTAATTCTAGTAATTCTGAAGCAAACATTTTGATTGTTTTAATAAAAGTGAAAATTACAAAGAATGTGTATATGAAAAAGTCCCTATCGACCCTAAAAGCTGGTAATTCAACCAGCATGTCTAAGTACATATTTTTCCGTTTTAAAATTCTTAACTGACCACCTATTATTTCTTTTCAGCTTCACTCTTACCTACATCTACATAGATTTTATTTATATATCTTTATGTAAGGAAATGTATTAAAGCAAACTCAAAACAGAATGAAAAATAACGGCTGCTCCCATCCCTAACCCTACTCAGCTCCTGTCTGCAGTCCCCACCCAGCTCTTCCTCACTACTGGTCCCTTCTCCTGATAACATAAGATGCCTGAATTTTGAGCTCTCCTAAGATGAATTTGAGAATTAGTTATCCCCTCTTCTCAAGCTAGGCCTTCTAGATCAATAAACCTTTCCTTGCTCTAAACTCTGATCTATTGAATATTGGACTTTCTTTTGAAGCATTGGCACACAAACCTTGTACCTGTAACACTGGAGAGTATATTGGCTTTCTATTGCTGCTGTAACAAATTATCACAAATTTGTGATCTTACAATTCTATAAATCAGAAGTCTGATCAGGTCTCCCTGGGTGAAGGTCAAGGTGTTGGCCTTTCTAGAGTCTAGGGAAGAATCCCTTTCCTTGCCTTTTCCACGTTCCAGAGGCTGCCCCACGGTTCCTTGGCTGCGGCCTGATCCTCCACCTTCAAAGCCAGCAGTGGCTATGTGTCTTACATCACATACTCTGACCTATTCTGTCTCCCTCTTCTAATTTTGAGGACCCTTGTGATTACTGTGTGCCAATTTAGATAATCCAGGATAATCTCCCTATTTTAAGGTCAAATAAATTAGCAACCTTAACTCCATCTGCCACTTTAATTCCCCTTTGCCGTATAACACAGCATATTTAGAGGTTCCAAAGGTTAGTACATGGACATCTTGGCGGGCTGAGGAGGGGGGGTGGTCGCTTTTCTGCTTACCCTACAGCATGAGCCGTCATTTAAAATCATCTGTTGAAGAGTTGAGGAATCCGATGTCCATTGAAATGGGATTTTGAGGAATTCCTAAAATGAACAATAAAGCTACTTCCAGTTTTTCTCTTCCTGGTCAAAATGTTCCTGGAATTATAGTTATGTTGAAGATGACAGCACCACAATAAAATTATGCTAATGTTGACTGTGAAGGGACCCAAATCCTGCCACCCTGAAGCTGCTTTGGGGATATTGATATTTTGGGGGGTGAAGGGGTATTGATTTTAAGCTGTTTATTAAGAAACAAGAGACTCCGAGTCTCTGAACCTCCCCTTTTCCTGCCCACGAGACTCAGACAGAGAAACCTGCTTCAGGAAGGAGACCTTAGGAGACAGCCGTAGACTAACTGGAATTAAATATGGTCAACAAGAGGCGTCCAGGCAGGTAGGTGCCCGTGTGTGTCCCATGGTTTCTGACTCACCTAGCGAGGATTCTCCTGCCATGTGTGTCCTGCTCTTCCTCAACTCCCTGTAAGTCAACCATTCTCACTTCTGAAACCTAATCCCCTGCTCCCTGCTTTCTCCTTCGTCCAAATGTGTCTTGTATAACCAATGTTGCCTCACTGTCTTCAGAAGGTTTGTGGAATTCTTGTGCCTATGTGAATTCACCATTCACATGTATTAAAACTTTGATTTTCCTCCTGTTAACCTGTCTCTGTTCATCTGGTTATTGGCCCAGCCAGAACTTAGAAGGCAGAGGGAAAGCATTGATATTTTTTAGCTCCCACAGTTGTGATCTGTGTGGACGCAGATGGTTTCAGCTCTTGGTGTTCCATTTCATAGTCATTCTTCTGCCTGAGCTGGAGGCCATTAACATTTGGGGCCATGGTCTATCCAAATCTCCACTGTTACCTGGGGTGTCATAACTACGAATCAAACTTCTGGGGATGGTGGTTTCAACCTGCACGAGTGCCAGGTTTTGCCATTATTTTTTTAATTGAATTATGGGGGTGAAACTGGTTAATAAAATTCTATAGGTTTCAGGTATGCGATTCTACAATACAGTTTTTGCCATTCTTGATTCTGCTGGGGAGCTCTGGGGAAATCGTACCTTAGTTGCTCCATCTGAGAAGCAAGGGACTAGAGTGTTTATACAACGGGCTGCTCCTGGGGTTGTTAATTCCCCAGCACCTCCAGCCTGTTGCCTGTGAGCAGAGCAGCCTCCAGCAGCCAGAGCAAGTTCTCAGGCAAATAAAATCAGAAACATCTGCACTGTTAAAAGTCAGGCTGATATTCCTGAAGTGGTAGCGGTGAGGGGGAATGGGTGGAGCACCAACAATGTCTGCTTCAATGATAATTACTGTACATACTGTGTGCTAAGCACAATACTAAACACTTCAGCTGTGCTATTTAATCTTCTCAACCTCTTGACCTTTTCCTCAGTCTCGTTGTCCTCTACCACCATGCCACTGAGACCACTCCCCGAGATCACCAACAATTCCCACACTGCCACATCCAAACGTTGAACCTTTATCCTTACCTTAGCGGCATTTAATACAGCTGACCATTGTCTCTTGCTTGAAACACCCTCTTCTCTTTGTTTGTGAGACTCCACACTCTCAGAGCTGCCCTCTACCTCCCTGGCTGCTGCTTTCCAGCCTCAATTTCTGGAGATCTTTTACCTTTTCCTGACTTCCGAATAGGGGTGTCCTAAGACTTGATCTTCAGCTCTTTTCTCTCTTTCTCTCTGGGGTTGACAAACTTTTTCTGTAGAGGCCAGATGGTAAATATTTTAGGCTTTGTAGGACAAGTGGTAAAAACAAAGATTTTATGTAGATACATAGTAATAGATTTTACTTTTTTTCCAAAATTTTTAAATGAAATCCAAATATAGTTATCGAGTAAGTTTTGTAACTCAAGTCCACTAAAGAGAATAATGCATTTCCTTTTTTGGTGGGGACTGGGGGTAACATTTCACTTAACTGGGATTCAAAGTTATTATTTCCTATCACCAAAAGTGATTTCAAATACTCTTCTGTTAGTGCTGATCTGTAACGCAATGTTATGTATTCCAGTTTTGAAAACAGCTTTTCACACAGATTGGTAATGAGAAACACTGCTATCAACCCACGGAGATGTGATATTAATTAATAATATTCATTGTGAGTGGGACGAGCGCGACTGTGGAGACGGAGCACGGGTGAGGATCAGGCGGAGGAGGCCCGGGACTGCTCGCATGAGCGCGGTCTTGGCCGCCCCCACCTGGCTGCCGCCGCTGTCCCTGCACATGTAACTCCAGCGGCACTAGCACCACCGGGCAGTGCCAGAAAGTGAAGCAATTCCGGGCCAGGGAGCAGATCCTCAGTGTCCTGATGTGGGGGGTGAGCCACATAATCAATGAGTTGAGCACCGTCTCTGTCCCTGTCATGATAATGGCAGATGACTCCAAAGCATACAGCAAGATCAAGGTGGACAATCACCTCTTTGGAAAAGGAGAACCTTCCCAGTCACTTTAAAGAGTACAACCCGCGGTGTTTCGAAATCTTCCGGAGAGGTTTGGGATTGACTCAGGATTACTAGAATTCAGTGACATGCTCAGTGCCCATATCAATAGTGACAGCCGGGGCTGATGTGGCACTTTGTCATCAAGATGTGTCATGTGAGGGTTGACTGAGATGCACAGCGCCTTAAAGAAGTGTCACCAGTTCACAGTGGAGAGTCACGGCCACACCCGTTTGCCACAGTTCCTGGGCATGTACGGCCTGACCATGGATGGTGTGGACATCTACATGGCGGTCACCAGGAAGGTGTTCGCCATGGGTTCGCTGTACACTGCAAGTATGACCTCCAGCATCCTGCTGTTCCCAGAGAAGCAAGTGACAAGGAGAAGGCCAAGGACTTACCAGAATTTAAACACAATGTTTTAGACTTCCTTAACGAGAGGCAGAAGCTGCACGCGGGAGAGGGGAGTGAAAAGAACTTCCGGGAAGAGCCGAAACAGGACATAGAGTTTCTGGCCCAGCTAAAGATCATGGACTACAGTAGTCTGCCAGCAGGCATCACAATGTGGACCAGGCAGAGCGGGGGAGGTGCAGGTGCAGGTGCAGGAGCAGGAGCAGGTGCAGGAGCGGGCAGAGGACAGGGAGTGTGAGAATGACGACGGGGTGGGCAGCAGCCTGCCCTGCTCCCAGGGCACACCTCCAGACAGCCCCGGCAACCCCCCCGGCCTTCCTCGGTTCTTTGGTTGTGGGGCCTTCTGTCGATGTTTATGCCACGAAAAACCAAGAAAGTGTCCCCAGAAGGAGATCTACTTCGTGGCCATCGTGGATCCCGTCCCTCACACCATATGATGCTAAGAAGAAAGCTGCACACACTGCCAAATCTGCGGAACCTGGGGCAGCCCCTGAGGTCTGGACTGTGAACCCTGAGCAGTACTCCAAATGCTTCAAGGTCAGGTCCGACATCTTGAAGTGGTGGCCTTCTACTTTCGGCCAGAGTCAGAGCACGAGATGGAGATAGGGTGTTGAGGCTCGGAAGGGAGGGTGTGTTTGGGCTAGGTGAGAGGGCTGGGAGCCCAGTTCGGGGTGGGGAGGCTTTAGCAGTGAGACTGCAGCCTGTGACACTGGAAGAGATTCTGGGGAGGAGGGGATGCGCTGGGTGTGCTCACAGGATGTAGCCTCTTCTGCTTACCTTTGATTCCCCCACCCCCATCCAGGTTTTAAAGGGGTTTCCTTTTTGTTCGTGTGTAACTTTTAAAGACATCTTAGGGCTAGAGGTGACTGTGGGCTTATTCAGGTTTTTCTGAAATTTCATTGCTGCAGGTTTGCTGTTTATAATGATGTATGTCATCCCCCTACCCACCTCCCCTCCCTGCCCTGAGTTCCCTTCAGTTACACAGACCCAGCCAAGGGTCCTCTCACAGCCACGTGCCCCGAGCAGAGGAGGTATTTTATGGAGTATTGTGCACAACTTCCTTCACCTTTCCTCCTTGGATCCAAGTGATTCTTCATCTGAACACGATTCTCCTGAAGTGTTGTTACTCCAGATCAGCCTCAGTCATCTTGGAGCAGAATCACAGAGCTCAGAGGGGGGTGAGCTCATTGTCACGGCATGGTGAGGGGTGGGGGTTGCTGCAGGGCTCTGGACAGCTGGTTCTCAGGGAACCCCCTGATCATCACTCAAGCCCCGGGCTGTCTTGGCCCCTGAAATTCAAATGTCTTCTCTCTAAAGTCTGTCTCCCACTTGGCCGCAAGGAACTAGAAAGGCCACTTGTGCTTAAAAGGGTTTCTCCCACTTGGAAGACCCCAGAAGCCAAAGAGTATCAAATGAGGGTTTATGCCCTCCATGCATTTACTTCCTTCTGGCCTCCCAGGGACCCTTACCTGTAGGTGAGCTTTTAGCTGGGGGCGCCTGGGGTCTCCTTGCAGAGATTCCTCTTTGAACCCTGGAGCTAACATGGAGGTAGTCTGACTCCTTGTGCCTGTGGTTTGTCACTTGGATTTGGACTTAGGGCCAGCAGGGAGTGTTGCCTCCCACCTTGGAGTGTGGCACCCGAGCCTGAGGCTGTTTCTGGATCACTTGAGGGTGTGACCCAGGAAATCCAATTTGGAGGCTTGATGTGAGATTGGACCTGGCCCCAACCTCAGGGCTGTTTTCCCTCGAGGTCCCCTTCTAGTCTTTTAGCGCCTCTGCCACCCACGGGCTTCCTCAGGTGTGGCATCCTGCAGCTTCCTTCAGGACCTCCACCTGCCTTCTGAGCCTGGCTGTCCCGGCCTCAGAATTGGGCTGTGTGTCATGCTCTGATGACATCAGAGCAGTCTGGTCCAGCTGGAGAGAAAACAGCCCTGCGTTGGGGGAGATACATTCCTGTATCTTCTCAACTCCTCACCAGGGACTGGGATTTCGGATGAGATATGGTGAAACATCTGTCGTGGGTAACTCCACAGAGGCAAAACTGTTTGAATGGATGGATTGGTTCCTATGGCTCCCTCCAAACCTGGCCAAGCTCAGCTTCTGGAGCAGGAACCAGCACAGTCCCTGAGCCCGCCTCAGAGCATTTAGGTCAGGGAGGAATGGAAACAGTATTGTTGGACCCCTCTGGGGCTGCTGGGACCCTTCTGAAAGAGGCAGATGAGTCAAACAACTTCCCTGTCCCCAGGAAGGGGCCATTGGTAACTCTGAACGTTAGCAGTGAGGCCACAAGGTAACTTGGGGAAGGAGTTGAAATCAAGTTGCTCGTGGAGAAAACAAAATCGTTTTAGGAAGGGATTATATAGGAATAATGTTTGAACTTGATTCCCCTCCCTTCCAATCAAGAATGAAATTTTAGATCTGTTCACAGGCAGACCCAGCATCTCCAAAGCTTGGCAGGTGGCCTCTGGCGACAGCCTCGGACTGCCACCGGCTTCCTGCATTTCTTTGGTCCGCCCGTCCTGTTGCCACAAGGTGTGTGAGATGTGTGACAGGATCCTGGTAGTTAAGGGTGAGCCACTGGGTGTCTACCTTCTTTAGCATTGCGTTTTTGTGCTTTTGTGCATGGTTGTGTTGTATATTGTTTCCATTTTGAGAGGTAGCATCCTGTTTCAAATGTCCTTTTGTGTCCCTAACACTTGTTTATTGGGTCGGAACATTTGAGCTGTGACTTGGTGAGTCTTAGATTGTTTTACAAGGTCTTTTCTCTGTGCTATTTTCAAAACCTTGGGTTTGGCCCTCTAACGCTTTTGTCATTGGAATGTTTAAAAGATATTTGTTTATCTCGTTGTATACACGTTTTCTTCCTCTTCTTTTTGATGATGAAGGTATGATATTTGGTTTGCAGTCTGAAGGTGGAGAAAGTGAACTGATCCCCAAGCTTTTGTCTGCCCCCACTGTTTCCCCCCCGAATCCCACCATTCCCTTTCTGAGCAGTAGAAGGCACCTGAGGGGAAGGAACTACCCTCAGCCTCAGTCTCTGGAGCCATGAAGCTCACCAGCCTTCTGGCATCCTAACCTAATTCTGGGTCTCTCCAAGAACAAAGGTGTAAGAACAGGATCTAGCTGACTGGGTGAGGACCGCAGGGGGATGCGCGCAGGGTTCTCCCCCAGGCCCTCCGTCTACCACCTCACCACTCACGGCTTCTCCCTTCCAGCCCCTCTTCTGAAAGTGCACTGCTATGAAACTGTCGTCTCCAAGGTTTCCCAGCCAAAGTGAGGGGTGGTCTGAAAACTCCTCTGAGACCCCTAGATGAAGGCCCCTGACCCTTGTTCCTGTTCTTGAACCGATGAGTCTTATCCCCCCAGTGCCCCAGGGTGGGGGTAGGGGACTGGGCTGGGCAGCCAGCAGTTCCAGGAGCACAGACTGAAGTAGTGCTCCATCTCTGCTCAGGGGTCACTGGTCTGTGGCAGGTGCCACACATCGCCCCTGGGGCTATCCTCAGTGGCACCCCCTAAATTCCCACTGTAGGCAGCTCTTCCTACTTTGCGTGTATCTCTTGCTGTGTGCTTTAGCCTCAAGCTGGTCCCCTGCTGGCACTCAGGGCTCGGGACCACAGACTCCTGCCCTAGTGACCTTCTGCTCTTCACAGTCTGCCAGGGCCTGCCCTAGGGAGGGGGTCCAAAGACCCAGGACTTTTCTCTGTAGCCAGTCCCATCTCCCAACTGCCCTTTACCAGCGCAAGCTGAGAGAGAGAAAAACTTCAGCCCTCCCCTGCATCTGAGCTCCCCGAGTGTTAGGGGCCGGAAGTGTGTAGATAACTGATAGCACTCTGGCCTCGGACCTGTGGCTCCAAGTGTAAGGACCTCGCCTCTTTCCGGCAGAAATGTGTGGAGGGGGAGTCCACCCTGAGCCAGGAATCAAAGGGAAAACACATTCGAATAACTGCCCCCAAGGTACCAGCCATCTGCAGGGGGCCATGACGTGGCCCCAGCCTTCCTCTGGGATGTGCCACTTACCAAGCTGCCTCCAAAGGGAAGAGGAGACTCAGCTTTCCCTGTGGGCTGTGCTGAGATCCTTCGGAGGCTGGAGAAGAGTCTTCCAGAAGGGGAAGGCTCCTTCCCCTTGCTCAGAGCCGTTTTGTGAGGAACTAGGAACCAACAACCTTTGGGAGCGGGCCCCGTGCTGCTCAGCACAGCCAAGCACCTGGTTACATGATGGGAATTTTAAAAACGTGAATTAAGTATTGATTCAATTTTGGGGGAAGCAGGATCAACTGTCGCTCCATCATGTGTGTATGACTTCCCCATTTCCCACTTCAATTCCCACTTTTTAAGTAGGAATTTCAGCCCCACTGTGCTTGTCTAATGTCTGCTCAGAACAGTTCAAGACCCTGCCACTCTTTTTAAAAACGCATGCATGTTAAGATGAATCTCCAACCCATGGAAAATAAAACTCAAAAAGCTTTGTGTAAAAAATAATTCATTGCTTTGGAGAAGTTTATACAATTTTATTAAATTATTCTCTTGACACATGTCTTAGAACATATTGTTACATTGAAGTTTAATCACCTCCAATTGAAGATGGAATGAGAGAGGTCCTCAATTGTACAATTCAATGGATTTTAAAATATGAAAACTTTTTTTACATTTGAAGTGAAACTTCACAGTAGTTTGAGCTCAAAAAAGATATATGCTGCAAATTAATGTCATAATGGACATTTTATTTATTTTTATTTTTTATCGTTCAACTATAGTTGTCTCCATTTCCCCCCACTACTCTCCCCTGCCCAGCCCAACCCTACCTCCCATATTCAATCCTGCGTCCCCCCTCCACTGCCCCATCGTCCTTGTCCATGGGTCCTTTATACGTGTTCCTGGATTTGACTCTTCCCCTCCTTTCCCCATTTATTCCCCTCCCCCACTCCGGTCACTGTCAGTTTGTTCTTTATTCCCATGTCCTGGTTCTGTTTTACTCGCTTGTTTGTGCTGTTGATTAGGTTCCACTTACACGTGAGATCATATGGTGTTTGTCATTCACCGCCTGGCTTATTTCACTTAGCATAATGCTCTCCAGTTCCATCCATGTTGTCGCAAAGGGTAGGAGCTCCTTTTTTCTTTTTGCTGCGTAGTATTCCATTGTGTAAATGTACTACAGTTTTTTATCCACTCATTTACTGATGGGTACTTAGGCTGTTTCTAGCACTTGGCTATTGTAAATTGTGCTACTATGAACAGTGGGGTGCATAGGTTCTTTTAAATTGGTGTTTTAGGATTCTTAGGGTATAATCCCAGCAGCGAAATTGCTGGGTCAAAAGGCAATTCCATTTTTAGTTTTTTGAGGAGATTCCACACTGTTTTCCACAGTGGCTGTACCAGTCTGCATTCCCACCGACAGTGCACTAGGGTTCCCTTTTTTCCACAGGCTCACCAGCACTTGTTGTTTGTTGATTTGTTTATGATGGCCATTCTGACCAGTGTCAGGTGGTATCTCATGGTGGTTTTAATTTGCATCTCCTGATGGCAAGTGATGCTGAGCATCCTTTCATATGTCTCTGGGCCCTCTCTATGTCCTTCTTGGAAAAATGTCTGTTCAGGTCCTTTGCCCATTTTTTCATTGGAGGATTGTTTGTCCTTCTGGTGTGGAGTCGTATGAGTTCTTTATATATTTTGGAGATCAAACCCTTGTCCAAGGGATCTTTGGGAAATATATTTTCCTATACAGTTGTTTCCCTTTTCATTTTGCTGATGTTTTCTTTAGCCATGCTGAAGCTTTTTTATTTGATATAGTCCCATTTGTTTATTCTTTCCTTTATATCTCTTGCTCTAGGGGACATACTGGTGAAAATATTGCTTGGTGGAATATCTGAAATTTTCTTGCCTATGTTCTCCTCTCAGACTTTATGGTGTCATGAGTTAAATATTTAAGTCTTTTATCCATCTTGAATTTATTTTTGTGTATGGTGTAAGTTGGTGCTCGAGTTTCATTTTTTTGCATGTAGCTGTCCAGATCTGCCTACACCATTCGTTGAAGGGGCTATTTTTACTCTATTTTAAGCTCCTGCTCATCATGGGCATTTTACTTCTTGCCCTAACTTTTAACAGCACAGGAAGTATTTAAAGCAACTTGACGTTGTGATTCAAAAAAGTTATTGTTGCTGAAACAACTTCACTGCAGTAAAGTTTCACATATAAACAGTTCACCGTGTAATTTTAGGTTGAGCTCATTAAGAAGCATTATTGAGTGTTCAGTGAAAGCTAATTTCCAAACCATTTAGTGTTCAACAGTGGTTGAGGGAAGTTCTCCATAAAAATGTCCATCTTACAACATTATGCATTACAGTGAAAAGGTGCAAGCAACCCAACTGTCCATCCATGGATGAATGAGTAAGCAAAATATAGTACATTCATACAACAGAATATTATTTAACCTTAAAATGGAAGCAAATCTTGATACATGCTGCAATATGGATGAAGCTTGGGGACATAATGCTAAGTGAAACATGCTAGTCACAAAAAAGACAAATACTGTATAATTTAATTTATATGAGGCATCAAGAGTAGTCAAATTCACAGAGACAGAAAGTACAATGATGGTTCTAGGGGCTGGGGAAGGTAGGGATGGGGAATTATTGTTTAGTGGTCATAGTGTTTCAGTTTTGCAAGATGAAATAAGTTTTGGAAATAGATTGTGGTGATGGTTGCACAATTATGTGCATGTACTTAATACCAAGTAAACTGTACATTAAAAAAATTAAGATGTTAAAGTTTGTGTTATATGTATTTTACCACAGTTTTTAAAATTTCTAGCTCATCCCTAAGCTCAAACAATCACAATAATACTTCACCACTATAAGCCATCAAACCACCTGGTCAGTGACTTTCAACAAGGATTCCAAGACAATTCAATGAGAAAACAATAGTCTTTTCCACCAGTGGTGCTGGGACAACTGGAATCCATATGAAAAAGAATGAAGTTGGAACGCTATTTTACACCATACAAAATTGAACTCAAAATGAACAGAAGGTCTGATTGTAAGAGCTAAATCTACAAAACTCTTAGAAGAGAATATAGGCATGATCTGGATCAGGCAATGGCTCAGTAGATGTAACACCAAAAGTATTAGCAACAGCAAAAAATAAAGTAGACTTTATCAAAATTAAAAACTTTTGTGCTTCAATGGACACCATCAAAAAGTGAAAAGACAAATACTCAGGTTTTAAAAAAGTGGACAGAGGATCTGAATAGACAGTTCTCTAAAGAAGATATACAAATGGCCAGCCAAGAAGCACATGTGAAGATGCTCAGCATTAGCCATCAAGGAAATGCAAATCAAAACCACAAGGAAATACTGCTTCACATCCCCTACGATGGCTACAATCAAAAAGACAGATAATTACAAGTGTTGGTAAGATGTGAAGAAATTGGAACACATAGATTGCTGGTGGGATTGTGAAATGGCTGTTTTGGAGAATTCACACCAAAACTTATACAAGCCCTCGTCAGGTAGCTTAGTTGCTTAGAGCGTCCTCTTGATATGCCAAGGTTGTAGGTTCTAACACTGGTCAGGACACATACAAGAGTCAGCCAATGAATGCATAAATAAGTGGAATAAACTGATGTCTTTCTCTCTCTCTCTCTCTCTCCCCCCCCCTTTCCTGTCTCTAAAATCAACTTTAAAAAACTTGTACAAAAATATTTGTAGCAACATTATTCATCATAATAGCCAAAAGATGGAAAACAACCCAAATGCCCAACTGATAAATGGATAAACAATGTGGTATGTCCATCCAAAAGAATATTATTTGGCAAAAAGAAAAGGAAATACTAATACATGCTACGCTATAGAATAACCTTGGAAACATTCTGCTAAATGAAAGAAGTGAGTCACAAAATCCAATAAAGCGAATGCTTCCATTTCTATGAAATGTCCACAGTAGGCAAATCTACAGAGACAGAAAGAGATCAGTGGTTACCTGTGGCTGGGTGGTTGTGGGGGAAACCGATAACGATCACTAATGATGTAGGCTTTCTTTTGGGGATAATAAAAATGTTCTAAAATCGATGCTGGTAGTAGTTGCACATGTGAACTGCATGGTATGTTAATTATATCTCAAGAAGCTATTCTAGGAAAAATAAAAGAGTCAAAGAAAACCGGCTGATATCACTGACCTTGTTTCTTAATGGACTATTGATGTTGCCCTCACTGTCTTTGACTCTAAGCAACTGTTTTCATGGAAAGGCTATTAATCTTAAACAAGTTAATTTTCTCTGGATGGATTTCTTTGGCTGCCACAATCAAACATGATTTAATGAACTAGCCATCAGTAAATGGCTTTCCTTGCTTGAACAACAAATGAATCACTCAGAAACTTTGGCTGCAGCCTCTTTTTCATTTTTTATTTTTGTGGAGAAATTAAGCTGTAATGTGATATGCCATTTAACATTCTTGGTGTCTTTTATGATCTAACCTCAGAAGTCACATCCATTTCTGCAATATCCTATTGGCTGCACAAGGGAGGCCTGTGTAGTGTGGGAGGGGACCGTACAAGAACAGGAGAGACAGGGCTCAGGAGTCCCTGGGGCCATTTCAGAGCGCCTACTGCTATGCCCTTTGAGGAAACATGAGTCAACAAAAAGCACAGGTGTGAACATTATTACTTCTTTTAAAAAGTTTTGTTTTCATAAAAATTAATTTGAAAAAAAGAATAAGGAGTTTTTGTTGTCATGATTCTAATGGAAACATGAAGGACAGCAAATTCACACACGGCTCACGGTATTCATGTATAACTGTGCCCCCCCCCCCAAATAAAATGCAAGTATACTATTAAGGCAAATGTGAATATTAATGACTCTATCATTTGTTTATTCGTTCTTTCAACAACTATCTATAGAGTACCTGTCATATATCAGGTAATATTTTATAAGCATTCTAAGCTTTAGAGGTAGTAGTGAGTAAAATAGTCCTTGTCCTCTCAGGGCTTCCATTTTTGTGGAGAAGAAACACACACACACACACACACACTACACTTTCAGGTGTAAACACAAAGAGGAAACAGCAGGGCACAGGGATAGAATAAGTGCAGATGCTATTTTAGCTAGGTTGCTAGGAAAAGCCTCTCGAAGGAGATGAACTTTGAGCAGAAACTTGAATGGGGCTTTTTAATAAATCTTTAAAACATAGGAGCTTTAGTAGTTTTTAAATTGTCACAGGACAAATAGCTCAAAACTTAGTGGCTTAAAACAACAATAACTATTGTTTCTCACACTCTCTGTGGGTCAGGAATTCAGGTGTGGCGTTGCTAGGCAGTTCCAGCTTGGGGTCTCTTGGGAGGCTCTAGTCATTTGGAGACTTCACTGCGGATGCAGGAGCTGCTCCCCACGTGGCTGGCAGGTCGCTGTGGTTGTTGGTCAGAGGACTCAGTTCCTCTCCGGAGGGGTCTCTCCATAGGCTGCTGGGGTATCCTCATGACACAGAGGCTTGTTTACCCCACAGTGAGTGTTTCAAGAGACACGGCAGAAGCTGTAATGCCTTTCATGACCTAGCCTCTGAAGTCACACACTGCCACTTTTGTACTATTCTACTGGTCACATAGGTCAGTCCAGACTCAGTGTCGGGGGGGACTACACAAGCGCCTAAGAGGAAAGGAGGGTTCTTGGGAACCACCGTGGAGGCTGGTGGCATAACCATAATCACCATCCAAAACACAATGTTCTCTCATCTGGCTGTAATGCTTTTAAGCAATTTACACTATGGGAAAAAACCCACTAATGAACACTAAAGTCTAATTTTTTAATATTGGTTCAATTTCATTCCAGTCCTTACCCATATGCCTAACCTGTTTACATCAGCATTTATGAATATTTCACCCCACAATAGTAAAATACACATTCTTTTCAAAGTGCACTGAGGACATACCTGTAAAGAATATACTTTACTAGGGTATATTCATCAAGGTAGCCCATATTCCAGATCATAAAACAAAACTCAATAAATGTAAAAAGATTCAAGCCACTCAAGGTATATATTAGACATACTTGATCAAAATGGATTAAATTAGGAAACACGAACAGAAACATCTTCAGAAAATCCCCAATATATAGAGACTAAATAATACACTATGGGTCAAAGAAGAACTCAAGAGGAAAATTAGAACTATTTTTAACTAAACGAAGATAAAAACAAAACATTACTATTTGTGGGTTGCCTCTATAGCAGTACATAGGGAAAATTTATAGCACTGAATATGAAGAAAACAAAACAATGTCTCGAATCAGTAACTTCAGCTTGCACCTTAAGAAACCAGAAAAAGAATAGCAAATAAATTCCAAAATATAGCAGAAGAAAGGCAATAAGATCAGAGCAGAGATCAATAAAATAGACAATGGACAAACAACAGAGAAAGTCAATGAATCCAAAAGGTAGGTCCATGAGTCAGGATGGTAAGAAGCTAGGAAAACTACTGGGCGAGTGGAATGGGAAACTGAGACAAGAAAAGTAAACAAGGCCAGACAGTTTGAGTCACTTCCAGCCAGCTGGTGAATCTCAAGACCTTATCTCCCCTAACCAAGTGCACCTGTGAGCAAATGAGTCATACCTCTCCTCCCTGACCAGAGAATGCACAGCTTACATCTCCCTGGCCTGGGAAATAGAGAACAGCGACCCAATAAATGGTACCTGTGCCAGCTAACCCAAGGACAGATGAAGTCAGGGGAACAAATAACAAAAACCCCATTAAAACCAGACAGACTCAAGATAAAACAGAAAAGCAAACCAAAGAATATTCCCAAACCCCTCTATGCACTCACTTTGACACATCAGCATATTAAAATTGCACCTGGGAAGCTGGTGAATATTGTGCTGAAACCCTCCCATAAGATTCTCACTCGGGCGGGTGGAAGGGCGGGGGGGAGATAAAAAGCCCTCAGGACAAAGACTAAGGTGGGCTCAGGTGGGCTCGCTCCATAGCATGCTCACGCCCCTTCCAGGGCATGAACCTTTTATTTCCTCCTAAACTCTAAAGACCCCAGGAGACTTGCAGCCAGGGGAGCAGTGGGCAGCGGCAGCTCGGTGGGGCTCGTCCCCTGATCCTGTCCCCAGGCCCCCTTTTTCTCTGACTTCTCAGTGAGTGGACAGCAGCCCCACCTTGGCTCACTCCTTTCCTATAACTTTTCTAGGAGCCAAAGCGGAGCATCGCCTAGGCTCTCTCTCCTGCGGCTTCCTCTGTCCCAAGTCCTTCCTTTGTCTCACGGTCCCCAGCTTTAATAAACGTGCTCTCAAAATACGCGACCTCCTGTTTTGAAATCTTTCCTGCACGAAGTCAAGAACCCACACACTAGCTGACCCAAGGAAAACCCACTCAGGGCTGGTTCCTGTCTGGTAACACGTGAGGAGATTAATAAAATTGATAAACCTCCAGCCAGACTGCTGAGGATAAAAAAAAAAAGATACGAATTACCAATATGAGGAAGGAGAGAGATGACATCACTACAGATTCCACAGATATTACAAAGACACCAAGGGAATGGTTTGACTTTACGCATTTAATAAATTAGACAAAATGTAAAATATTTTTGAAAGCCAAACTAACAAGTTTCACTCAAGAATAGATGACCTAAATACCCATAAACTTTATAAATTGAATTTGTACTCAAAAACCTTCCCACAAAGAGAACTCCATTTTTAAAAATGTGTTTTTGTACTTTTTATAAACATTTAAGCATTTCCTTTAATTTATCAAACATATAAATGAAAGGAAATACAGTTTAAACAGGGGATAATTCAAAAGGGAATACAATTCAGTTTCTCTAGGATGCGGGATTTTCCAGAGGTTCCAGTTAGTGGTTCCTAGTTTGATTTTCCTGTGGTCAGGTCTATTGTGCATATACTTTGCAGGACCTGAAACCTTTTACAATTATTGAGACTGTTTTATGATCTGGAATATTGGCTGCCTTGGTAAATATGCCTTGATAAATATTCTGGGAGCACTCTGAAAAGAATGGGCATTCTGCTATTGTTAGGTGGATTGTTTTATAAGTGTTAATTATTTCAAATTGGTTGGTAGTGTTCTTCAAGGCTTCTATATCTTTTCTTGTTTCCTGTCTACTTTTTCTATCAGTTATTGGAATTTCTGATCGTAACTGTGGCCTTCTTTATTTTCATTTTATTCCTATCAGTTTTATTTCATATATTTTCAAGATCTGTTATTAGGTGAATACATGTTTAGAATTATTACATCCTCCTGATGAATTAACCGCATTATCATACAAAATGATCTTCTTTAGTGCTGGTAATATTCTTTCTTCTGAAATCTGCCTTATCAGATATTGACATAGCCTCTCCAGCTTACTTTTTATTGCTGTTAGCGTATCTACCTGTGTGCTTATATTTGAAGTGCGTTTCCGGTTGGCAGCATGCCTTGCTCTTGTACCCAGTCTGATAACCCCCTACCTTTTAATTGGAGTGTTTCGACCTGGGGCCCCGATCCCCGGGCCACAGACCTGTAGCAGCCTGTGACCTATCAGGAACCAGGCTGCAGAGCAGGAGGTCAGCCGTGGGGGAGGCTTCATCTGTATTTATAGCCGCCCCCCCTCACTTGCAGTACCACCTGAGCTCCGCCTCCTGTCAGATCAGCAGCGGCCTGAGATTCTCGCAGGAGCACGGACCCTACTGTGAACTGCTCAGGCCAGGGATCTAGGTTGCAAGCTCCGTGTGAGAATCTAGTGCCTGATGGTCTGAGGTGGAGCTGAGGCGGGGATGCTACCGCTGGGGAGCGGCTGCAAATACAGGTCGTCGTTAGCAGAGAGGTTCAACTGCACAGGGACCATCACAAATCAACTGCCTGTAGACTCATATCAAAACCCCATCAGTGAGTGGCAAGTGACAATTAAGGTGCATCTGGTGGCAAGCTATAAAGCCATCTCCCCCACACACCCCAGTCCGTGGAAAAATTGTCTTCCACGAAACTGGTCCCTGGTGCCAAAAAGGTTGGGGGACCAACCGCTGGTGTAGACCCTTTATGAAATTATTAACATGATCAGGTTTCAATCTATCACCTTGATATTTATCATCTATTTGTCCTATTTGATTTTTGTTGTCTTTTCCCTTTTGTACTTTCTGTGTTGGGTTCCATTCATTTCCTCTGTTGGGTAATTAGCTGTAACTTTTTGTTCTGTTACTTTGTTGGTTGCTTTAGGGTTCATAGTATATTCAGTCAGTCCCCCCAGGGCTCTTCCCAAGAGAAATGAACACGTACATCCACACAAAGACTCCAACAAGAATGTTTATAGCAGTTGTATTTGCAATAGCCCCAAACTGGAGACAATCTAAATGTCCATCAATACACGAATGGATAAGCAAATCTGACATGTTCATACACTGGAATACTACCCACCAATGAAGTGGTGGGGACTGTGCACACACAGAGGAGCAAGGATGACTCTCCGAATAATTATGCTGAGAGGAAGAAGGTGGACCAAAAAGAGTGCATGCCATGGTTACGATTCTTTTCATATAAAATTCAAAAATGCGAACTCTCCTGCGGTTGAAGAAACTGTATTTATGGTTGGGGATGGGCGGGGACTAAGACAAGCAGGGAGCAATGGGGGAGGGTGACAATGGGTCATAAGGAAGCTTGGGGGGGGCGACGGTCTGATTATCTTGCTCGTGGTGATTTCACGAGTGTACACCTAGAGCAGCATTTACCAAATTGTACCCTTTGAACGTGTGCAGATTACTGTGCGAAAACTGGACCCCAGTGAAGTTTTGAAAAGAAAATAGAAAAGTGAGGGGAAAAAATGTGATCTATCATCTTACCACCTAAATGTGAGGACTGTTAGCAATGTGGCCATTATCAAACTTTATCGTGACCTTTTCAGATGCTCAAAGGGTATCTGAAATTTTTCAAAAACTGTCGTATGCCCCTATGTTACTAAAAATACTTGGACCTTTCTCCCATTGCTAGGGTCAGTTTCTGCTTGTCGAGGCCGCAGTTGTTTATGACTGTTACAACTGTACAAAACGGGTATTCTTGTTCCCTGTTTGCCCAGTCGTCCAAACAGCAGGCCTGGAAACCTCCCCAGGTACACTTCTCTCACTGGTACAGCCCAACTGACCAAGTTCTCTCCATTTCTACCTCAGTGTCTCTTGGGTCTGCCACCTCCTTTCCACTCTCGTTGTTAGTGTGATAGGTTAGCATGAACGTGTCGGGTTTGCAAAAATTATAAACGAGGGTCCTGAAGTCACACAACATGGACTCCCCCCTGGTCAGGGGCGTGTTCCCACTGTGCCCCAGGCTCTGGTGATTAGGACTGGCCCTCATTTCCCTCCTGGACAGTTGCAGCAATGTCTCTCTTCTTTACTCTGAATGCTAAGGGTACTAAACCAAAGCAAATCTAATAAAATATGGCAAAGCAATTTTCCTTGAGCATTTAAATGTTGATTGCAAGCTGTCCAATGAATTAAATAGCTATGTATTTTTTATAGCTGAGTATAAATCCCACACATCTTTACAAACACTATTAACATCATGGGTTTTATTAATTTTTTCATTATTCCTATACCAACCTTTGTGTCTTCCTACTCTTGACTCCTATTTTCTCTTTTTTGATATTTTTTTCTGAAGGCTCTAGTGTAATTATCTTGATTTCTCCCTGAATTACATTAATATTGGCAGACCCCAAAGGAAAGTTCAGAAGTTATACCGTCGCAGACAAACCGTGACCGTAGAATTTGGGTCACGAGCCATTTTATTCTTACTGGGGTCATGGGCTCGGCTGCTCAAGTCACTTCACTGGTCTATCGGCTTCCAGTCCTGACACTCTTAAAAAAGATTTTCAATGTTCCTGGACTGTGAGGCTCTCCTGCCATCTTCCAGATAAAATACAAACTCCTTGGCCTGATATATAATACCCTTGGTGACACAGCAATCTTCTTGCCAACGCCTTGGGAAGCCTCACCCCCTGCCGGTTTCCCCGCACAAACAGGCTTCCAGCCACGCTCATCAACTCCTTCTCAGCCAAATCCACCTCTCTTGAAAGGCACACTCTTGAAAACTCTTCAAGTGATTGTTTAAGCAGCTCTCTGGTGACTTGTTTGCAGCACTTAAGGCATATCTATAATTGTTTATTAATAGCCCGTGAATTCTCCAAGGGAAAACAGGTACTTAGTAGCAGCTGTTGAATTTTGCATGAGCGTTTTCTCTTTTGTTCGCATAGTGATTCCCTTAAAGATAGTCAACTGGTGAGCGACGATTTTCTTTGCGCAAATAGCTAGTTTTATTGGTGTACGTGTTTGGTGACCCTAGACTTTCTTACGGATTTGCCTAGTGCGGAAAGCATCTTTTCAGAGTCCTCTCACAACTTCTTAAGGAAGGGAATTATTTTATCAAGTGTACAGCACAATGTCCACATTAAAAAATAAAGCTGCCCTGTCCAGAGTGGCTTAGTTGGTCAGAGCATTGTCCTGTCAATGGAAAGGCAGCAGGTTCAATGCCCAGTCAGGACACATACCTGGGTTGAGGGCTTGGTCCTGGTCGTGGCGGACCAGGGTGCCTACAAGAGGCAATGGATCGGTGTTTCTCTTACACTGATATTTCTCTTCCACTTTCTCTCCCTTCCTTCCCCTCTCTAAAAATCAATAAACATGTCCTTGGGTGAGGTTAAACAAACAAAATAAATAAGTAGTTACCCTGCCTCTCCATGGTTTTTCACACTCGATTTTGTCCAGAAGTTTTGGGAGAGTAAGATCTAGTGCTAGGGATTCATCAGAGTGGTCTAGTAACGTGTATTGTCTGCATCCCTAGAGGCTCTTAGCATATGGCAACTTGGATTGTGTCTTATTTGCTTTTAAACGAACATCATACTCATTAATCGTGCCAAGCTGAACACAGGTGTTCACTCACACAATGTCACAGTAAAGGGTGAAAAATAATAAAAACAAACCCATTAAGACAGTGTGAACAGGAGGAAGGTACACAGGGATGCAGCTTCTTTTTCTTCTTTTTTTTGTATTTTAGATTTTATTTAGTTTTAGAGAGAGGGGAAGGGAGAAGGAAAGACAGAGAGAGAAACATTGATTGGTTGCTTTTTGCACACATCCCAACCGGGGGCAGCCTGCAACCCAGGCATGTGCCCTGCCTGGGAATCGAACTGGCGACCCTTTCCCTTTGCAGGTTGACGCTCAACCAACTGAGCCACCCCAGTCAGGATGGGACTCAGCTTCTTACCTAAGCTTTCCATCAGCCTTTCTGTCTTCCAGCCCTCCCTGCACCTTGGCTGGCAAGTGTACGGGGCCATGAGGTTTGGAGCCTGCCCAGAGTTCTGCGGCATAAACTGGCGTGCTCTCCGTTGACTTTCCCTCGCTGCGAGCCTATGGCTTGGCTTTGTTTGGTTGTTGAAGCTGCATCCACTATTCCACCAACTCCTCAGCTTCTGAAAGAGCTGTCGTTTCTCATCTGTTCCATCTCTTTTCCTTACGGGTTCTCTTCTTCGCCTTGTGGGTTTATGCTTTCCGTTCCTTTTCTGCCATTCTGGTTAGATTTCAGGAGGAATGGTAATAAACATGAGTTCAATTTGGCAAGTTTAACTGGAAGTCCTCTTTTCCTTGTTCTTTACATTTTATTGGTTGTCTGGTCTCCCCAACAAGGGGGTGAGTTAATTTCAAGAAAACCACCATTGTCGTGTTATTACACATTGGTATGGTTCTTTTCAAGTAGGAGTTCTAACCTCTGTGGTTGTTACCCACTGCCTTGACTCACACGCACAGGAACCCTTGGGGGTGCATGAAAGACTTTTCGGGAACACCGGCAATTTCTAGGCCTCGGGTTCCATCGGTACCCTCTCCTTACATTCAACTGAGAATGCCTGCAGCCCAGGTATCACACTGGCTGTCCTTGCTCTCCTCCTCTTTCATAACGCCTTTCTCAGTCTTTACTATGTACACACACACATACAGCCTTTCTATGGCACAGTTTTCCCTGTGTAAAAATCTGCAGGGCAGCATACAGAAATAAAATTGAGATATTGGGGGAGGGGGGAGGGGGCAGTGAGGGAAGGGTTTTCAGAAACCACTATAAAGGACACATGGACATAACCAAGGGGGAGGGTGGGAGCAAGGGAGGGAAGTGGGATTGGCTGGGGTTGGGGGGAGTGGTGGGGAGAAAATGCAGACAACTGTAACTGAACAATAAAGTAATAAAATCTTGAAAATAAAATAAAATTGAGATATTGCTTTGGGTCAACTTTTTTCAGTTAAGGCACCATGATCCAAGGTCTGCCCCCACCTTCTCTCTCTCTGTCTCCCCATCTCTCATCTATACTTTTTTTTTCTGCCAAGAACACAGCCCGGACCCGGACCAGTGTGGCTCAGTTGGTGGGTGTCATCCCATAAAGCAAACAGGCATTGGCTCGATTTTGTCAGGGGGACATGCCTGGGTTATGGGTTCAGTCACTGGTCGGGGTGCATGCAAGGGGCAACTGATTGATGTTTCTCTCCCTCCCTTCCCCTCTCTTTAAAAATAATTAATTTTAAAAGAAAGAACACACCCCGGTGTCAGAAAATGAGTGTTTGTCCGATGTCTGAACTTCCATATATTGCAGAGCGGAGAAGGGAGGCGATAGCAACAGTGTGTAATGGAAGACTCTTGCTCTTCCATCTGTTGTCAAAGAAAGCATTGCTGCCGAGGAAGAGCCCAGTGATAGGAAGGTAAGAAGAGTGATGTTGAAGGTGGTGACACCTCATTTCTTCCAGCTGACGGCAGGAGTCCACACCTCATCTACCTCCCTTAGAACACTGTCATTCCAAGTCTGTAAAAAACAAAAGAACCCTTGGATTCTACACACTATTCTCCAATTAAAGGCAGGGCAGGTCCCTTGGACAAATGGTTGGTTCCAAAGATGGGGCAGGGAGGCAAGATGAATCTGGAATATCTTGTCCCAGAAAGTAAGAAAATCCTAAAAAAGAAAAAAAAGAGAATTTCTTGAAAGAACAAAAGAGCCAACCTGAAGGAGCTCTCCTGATAGCCCAGTGGTGGAACAATTTGAGCAACAAAATAAATAATGGCATTATTGGATATTAAGCCATATAACAAAACATCCATGAGTCCATACTATAAAGAACTGATTAAATAAATGGGGGAGATGAGACAGCTCTTGTGTATAAAATTCCAGTTAGTGTAGAAGGAAATAGAAAGTCACCACTGACAAAACAACACAGTAATACCTGTCATACTCATGGATGCAGAGGACATTTTGACAGTTGCCTGAGGGGAGGGGGTTTGGGCTGGATGAAGGAAGTGAAGGGGTTAAGAAGCAGATTGGTAGTCACAAAAGTCACAGGGATGGGCAGTACAGCATAGGGAATATAGCCAATAATACTGTACTCACTATGGATGGTGCCAGGTGGGTCCTGGACTTACTGAGGGGACCACTTTGTAGGTTATGTAAATGTCTAACCCCTGGGTTATACACCTGAAACTAAGTCAATGTTGAGTATCAACTGTAATAAAAAATAAAAAATTATTAAAAAAATTAACAACACCCTCATCCCCCAAATAACTGTCAGAGACAACACCCACTGAAACCGGCAAGCATGAGGGGCAACAGTTGGCACAGTCTCCAAGTACTGCTTCCAAGAGATCTATTAACTGAAAGGGAAAGACAGGAACTGTACAATGGACGTACCACCTTGACCAAGTGGTCAAGGTCAGTATCACCAATAATACATATGACCTGCTGATATTAGGAATCCTGTGATGCCATGGACTGGGGACACTTCCTTTCATAATTTCAGTTCGATCATGAGAAAACAACAGGCAAACCAAACCCGAGGAACATTAGGCAAAATGACTCATAAATACTGTTGGAAAATGACGCGGGCCTGAAAGACAGAGGGAGCTGTTACAGACAGTAGCAGACTTGGAAATCAGTAAATGCATTTCCTGAGTAATATTCTGGAACAGAGAAAGGACTTTAGTGGGAAAACTGGTGAAATATGAATAAGGTTTTCTTAAAATTTTACCACATTAATTTCTTGGTTCCGATCATTGTCCCATGGTTACATAAGATGCAAATATTAGGGGAGCTAGTTGAGGTATGTATGAAAATTGTAACATTTTTACAACTTTTCCGTAAACCTACAAGCAATTCAAAATAAACAGTGAAAAGAATAAATAAAACCATGAATATGAAGTGCATCTTCTGTGCACTTTCTTCCACATCCAGTGCTCACTTGCGGCCCTAATGCAGTATTTCGACTCCAGGACAAAATTTTGATCTTGTACGGTCATACCAACAAACGTTTGAGGATGGAAGCCCAGGATCGAATGACTCCTTTTGAAATGGCTGTGGTTGAGAAATAATACATGTACTGAAGACCGGCATTAAGTAAAACAGCAAATGGGAAACAGGAGTGTAAGCCCGTGAGCACAAACTCTTGAGTTTTGTTTCATTGCAAGTGATGTAACCTTTTTGGACACAATTTTTCCTCTCCCAAGTTAACATCTGAAACTGCCTTTAAAGAGACTACACTGTAAAATGTGTTTAATTACTAACTTATTAGATTTTCCTGTCAATTAATACACCCTGTACGGAACCTTCGAAAGGTGTTTGGAGAGCTCACTGACAAGCACTGACAGCGGCCGGCTCTGTAACTCACAGGCAGGCACAGGCTCCTTGCACTTCCAACATAAGTCGATTTCAACGTTGAAATAGAAGCCCCTTTTCTTCCAAAGTAATTTTCTCCCACTTTCTCATAAGCGTGTCAAAAAGACAACATTGATAGTTTTAAAAACCTATGTTGAACACCAATCAAGATTTTCCTACAAATATCTTTCCAAAGAGTTGAAAAGGCATCACAGAATAATGCGTGATGTTGAAGTAACAATCTCACCACAGCAGAGGAATTTAATTTTAAGAAATGTGTGGTGTAGTATTTTTTACACTTCCATGGCAGATTTCAAGTGTGTATGTGCTACGCTGCCACAGCGGATAATCCCTGCCTTTCATTCATATTTATGCAATAAACTGTTGTATACGGCCAGTTACCTCATAAACTGCCCTTCTGCAACTGCAGAAATGGCAAAAGGCTGTCTTCATGAAAGCTTAAAAAAATGAGAGGCAACCAACATCACCCTAATTTTCTGTAAAAATTACCTTTCTCCCTCCTACTTTCCTTTCCCCTTTGAATGGCAGCTTTACAGCATATCAACGCACGAAGATACTTACATCACTTTGACTTGCTGGCCTTTTGAATGACTGTCTTCCTTTCTGATACACTGAATGTATCAGAAGGCGCCAAGATTAGATTCCTGAGTTGTTTCAGAATTTTTGATCCTTTTTAAGTTCCCCTAGAATGACGTTCCTCAGAAAAGTGTGGCTCATGAATGATACAGCACAGTAACTCGAAACTTTTACCATCGAAAAGGCAGAAATGTATTAAGAGATTCCTTGAACTTTTCATTTAGGACAAGTCAAAATAACCATCTGAACATAAACATAAAAATAGAGCACATTTATTCACAGTAGGAAAACTCCCAAGCTTATAATAACAATGTATTAACCCTGACGTAATAACATACAGACAAAAGCATTAGAAACTCACTGCCAGATAATCTGATGCATTATCCTAAAAATATGTTTCATACATAACACTAACATAACGAAGTACAGCATTTATTTCACAGGGAGAAGAGATAAGCTTTATCCCAAAAAACAGATTTACTGGATTTCAGCTTTTGATTGAATGTCAGAGATATATTTTAAAGATAAAAAAAACCAAGATTCACCCTTAAAATAAAAAAGTGTGTGTATATATATATAATCCATTATTAATACTTTTATGCTCTTACAATATAAAACATTTAGAAACTTCTGAGCTCTCAAAACGTTGTCCAGTTAACCGATTTGGCTTTGACACATTCTCAATTCCCTTCTGAGAAGCAGAGTCTTCGGCCCAGCAGTCCAGCACGGGCGCGGCGAATCTATTTCTTTTTCCTCTTCTTTGGTGGCTCCTCCTCGGAGCTGCTCTCGGTGCTGGTGCTGCTGCTGCTGGAAGAGCTCGAGTCCGAGTCGGAATCGGACGACGAGGACGAGCTCGTGGAGGAGGCCGAGGACGACGAGCTGGAGGAGCTGTCGTCAGTGTCGCTGTCCGAGGAGGAGGAGGAGGAGGAGGAGGAGGAGGCAGAGGACCCTTCGCTCTCTGATGAAGAGTCACTGGCTGAACTGCCACTGCTGCTGCTACTGGAGCTGGTCACACTCTTGGACCTGTTAGCAAATCAACAGTTACATGCACGGGGAGCTGACGTTGAGCAGAATGTTCACGTCCTACGAACACTCTGTGCGCGTGCGTAGCGAAGCCCCGCCGGCCTGCTGTTCCCAGACTGGATGCTTTGGGGACTGCCTGGCTTGTAGTGACCACGGACGCTCCCCCTCAGCAAGGTCTTCTACTTTGGCAATTCAGCTCTCTTGGAGGGAGTCCAAGTTAAGTGTGCCTAATACGCTCCACAGCAAATAATGTTAGAACAAAGTTGCATGATAACAACTGGGTTTATTTAAACCTCACGAAGAGTGGTAAATGTTTCGTGATCTTAACTACTTCACACAGATACAGCTGGTCAACTATTTCTTATCAGTCTAACATTTCCTATTCTAAGCTAGAAGGGATTCTTTACTATTTCTTGGTAGAAGGACTCTGGAAAGTAGGAGAAAAAGGAGACATCTAGATTCTAAAGGCAATAAATTTCAATAGGTAGAGACGAACATAGAAAATAGGAGATGTTTAATCACAAATTGCAAACAAGAAGCTTCAGATCCAAATCTTTTAACTACTATTTTAAAATCACTATTTCCACCCCTCCAACTGGCATTACCTATTAACTACATGATACGCGAAGACACACATACCTTTTTTTCTTGGTCTTTCTTTGTACATTAGCTTCTTCAAGGCTGTTAAACATGAGGGGGAAAGAAACTCCTATTAGCAGAGGATTATGTACGGCTCAGATCTGTTACCCCCAAACCATTTTACACTGGAGAAACCTCCGGCCAGTGTGACATGGACTCGGAGTCCAGTATTTCCCGTCACAAGCAAAAGGCAAGTTTCCTCTTCATGGTGGGCCATGTGCAGTCCAGAGAGTCAACTAGCGCTGACGTAAGACAAGTTACCTACCAACTGTATCTCAGAGGCCAGGTAAGTTAGTATAGTTGATGACTGAGTGTACCAATTGGATTCTTTTTCAGTTTTGAACTTAGGTTGATATGGTTAAATCAACTACATCCTGAATGACAAGACGAAGTAAATAATAGCACAACAAGTATAATTTATAACTGGACTTTCCAGAGTCGTGTTACAAATGACCGTTCTATATAAAAAGAAAAGCAACCTTTAATTTAACATAACCATTTCTTTTTCTGCATGTCCCCCAAATGTTCAGTCATTTACTACGACAGTCAATGCTTCACGACTGGGTTCCCCGACATTATTTACAAAGAATAAAGTCTGGCGGCTCTTGAATAAAACATACAAATGGCTTGCTGTTGTATTCCTGCCAAACAGCATGCACACTAAATTGGGTTTTCAAATTACAAAATTACTTCTATTATTATAGCACTAGCGTGTAAATTTAACATTTCTATATCCTAGACTTCTCTCTATATCCGAGGTGATGCCTCTATCCTTATTTCTTGGGTCTTCAGGTGTAAATATACATGTATGTGAAGTTGTTTTACACAATGGCATTCCCGAACTGTCATTTTGGGGTTGAAACGAAGGTACAGTGGTTGGACCACACAAGAATCCATCGTCACTGAAACGCATACACTTCCACAGCTTTACCACTAAACCCCAAGTCAGCCGTCTTTACGTAACAGAGCCGTGTCTAAAACCCACGTGCGTCTGTGCGTTTGCAAGGCCGAGACGCTCGTGCGATACAACCAGAAACACAAGTAAAAGCCAACGTCGGGATGGAGTTGCTTCCAGCTCTCTTATTTTTGAGGGAAGAAGTCTTCAAACGTTTCTGCTTACATTCCTAATAAAAGAGCTGTGAAAAACTATGTTTTCCCTTTATAGTATTTTAATTTTAAGTTTCAATATTTGTAAAGGGTTAAGTCACTGACATGTTATCTATTGCTATTTCAAGAATAAAATTGTTATATGACATTGATAATTGTATCCAACGAAACATAAATGTCACAGAAATTTGATACTTACCGTAATTCACTTAAAAAACACAAGAACAGGCTTGTCTTTAACAGCTGGTACTTTTACGCTGTCCTTTCTTTCCTTTTGAACTTCTTTTATTCTGCTTTGCCCACAGAATGTATCCTAAATATTTTTATGCCTGAAAATTTTACTGATCACTGTGAAACTTCTTTGGAATAAAATTATAGATATAACTTGAGATTATATCTTTTAATTACCTGTGATCATAAGGCTTTAAAAGTGTTTAAAAATTCTGAACTGAGTTACCATTACCATTATTACTATAAAATTGATTAAAATAATGTAAAAATATAAATTTTAATAACTATCACACATAAAATAATTTACTGGAGTTACATCTCTTAACGACATGGATAGATTTTTTTCCCAGGTTATACCTCCATGAATCTTATGGCTAGACTATGACGAGGCTCAGCATCTATTCAATTCCTGTATTTAATTTCTACAGATGCAATCCTGATAAACCTCGTTAACCTAAATAGGTAGATGGAAACAGAGTTCTGTTGTAGCAACGCCAGTCAGTTCTCTGACCTCTCCCCCTGTTATATTCTACAAGTAGCATAATGATGTGTCATTAAAATATACTTGTATAAATTGACAACTCAATGAGGTCCTCTTTCAATTTTGCTGGGGAAAAAAATTTACAAAATAGTTTATTCCCCATAATCAGGACCATTCATTTCCTCAGTACAAGTACTAGTAGTATTTTGATAAATCTCTAGGTTTTTTTACATGAGGACCATATCCCAAGGTAAGAGTAGAGACAGGTGAGAGGTCCGCCTTTCTTTTGTGAAATTCAGGGTGTTGGGAATGTGCAAAAGGAGAACCAGGAGGGAAGTTCTCCTACAGACTTATTTTTGGAAGAAGTAGATATGAACACTGATAATCTAGAAGCTGATTACTATTTATTCCTAGATAGCCCTCGAAGAGCCTCACGCCCACAGATGGGAAGGCCGCTGCCCTGCAAGCGCAGACAGATGTTCACCACACCGGCAAGGTGCTCCTGGTCCTGAAGACGCAGCTCCTGGTTTGCAGCCCTAAGCCGACCCGGCCCTTCCTATTTTGGTTTCTCTAGAATGTGCACACTCACTCACTTCAAGAGGATCTTAAAGGCTCGGTTCAAGGGACATCAAAGGGTAAATAACAATTTTCCACTTTCTTTCCTACCCAGTTCTCCTTTTAGAAAGGAACTACTATTATCGGTCATTTATGTTTTCAAAAAATCCCATGATTCCTTTTTTTTCTTCTTTAACATAAATGATAGCATGTTATATATGCTGTTCTCTACTTGGCCCACGTACTTAATGTAGGTGTCTTGGGACATTTACCTTGGTTATCCTTTCCTGTCAGCTCACAAAATCAAAAACGTGGTACTCTGCCCTCATGTCATCGGTAGTTGAGACAATAAAGCGAAACCATTAAGAGCATGCGTTCCGAAGAGACTGGCTGGTCGGACCCTAACCCTCCCCACTTCAGCTGTGTGACGCTGAGCAGGTTACTGAGCCTCTCCAGGCCTCAGTTTCCTCATACATAAAACGGGGACTAATAATAGTGCTTGCCTTTACGTGACAGATCTGATGCGCAAGCATGCTACTACTTTTTAGGCCCTTGATAAATTCTATAAATAGAAATTAAAATATTCCTTTGGAATATTCCTTTGGATACCATGTACAAACTTACCTTTGTTGTAATAATAATCTATTTTCTTTTTCTTTTAAAGCTTTCTTTAGTTCTGCTGTTCTTGAAGGCCTATGTAGGTATTTTCTTTTTCCTGTGCATTCGTAAGTCCAGTGTCCAAACTCCAGGCATTTCTGACACCTTACATGTTGCTTATTTGCTTCACTACAGAACAAAAATCAGAATACAGGCCTTAAAATTTTGACTTGACATTCTCTGCCCTGAAAAGCATCAACAACAGGAAGTGTAAAATGATGTTTATTTTTCAATACAAACATCACTTCACACTTCAAATGGTTTGTGTTAGATTCAATCACAAGACAGCACAGTGAGTGGTCAAGAGTGCAGACCATAAGGTTGAGACACAGTAGAGCTCAAATCTTTGTCCCTCAGGTCCACTGCAGCGACACAGACCAGGCAATGCAGATGACCCTGCGGCTGAGAACGAGAAGACAGTCAAAACTCTGAAAACCACCTGCCTGAGACAGTGGAGAGCTAACGAGAAGCTAAAGAATAGCCAAGCTGAGATGTGGAAGAAGATGGAAACCCAGGAGATCGGCCCTGATGTCTGCATCCAGGGTCAGGGCTCTGAGGGGCTATCCCCGAGAAGGGACCAGCCACACATGGAGCGCAGCCCCGTGTCTAGACATCTAGAGACTAAGGAAAATCTCAGTTCCTGCAACTGAATTAAGATGCAGCAAGCAAAAATAAATAAGTACATAAAATGAATAGATGAAAGAATTGGAAAGGAAGAAACGAAACTGTCATTCCTCACTGGTGAGGTATATGTACATAGCAAATCCGAAAGAATCTACAGATAAAATTTATGAAAGAATTTGAATTGATAAGCAAGTTTAGCAAGGCTTTGGCCTGGGGTCAGCAAACTGTGAAGTGTCACATAGTAAATATTTTAGGCTTTGCAAATCAAGAGGCAAGAGTGAGGATATTATGTAGACACGTAATAGGAGAGAAAAGATTCCAGAAATACTTTGTTAATAAAAATATTTCAGATAAAAGAGGTTCACTAATGAGAAGAATGGAATTCCTTTCTGAAGGATCACATTTCACTCAACTGAAGGTCAGAGTCAGTGTTCCCTATTACCAAACTGATCACATGTACCAGCGTACATGTGTAGATAACACTCTTAGTTTGTAAGCGCGCAAGAACACGCAGCAGGCACGATTCAGTTTGTCAAACGCTGTGATAGGTATGAGGTCGATGTATAAAAATGAATTGTTTCTAGTAAAAGCAGTTAAAATGAAATTTTAAAAGGTGATATTTCTAATATCCTGAAAAATACCAAATACCTAGAAATAAATTGCAGAAAATATGTGCAAGTCTTTTATGCAGAAAACAAACAAACATTACTTATTTAGATAAATACCTAAGAGAGGGATACACCTTGTTCATAGATTGGAAGATTCACTATTGTAAAAATGTCCTTTCTCCCCAGACTGACCTATAGGTTCAAAGTAAGGCCAATAAAATCTCGACCGGTTTGTTGGTTGGCTGGAAAAGGCCTATAAGAGAAATATCTGAAAGTCCGCCCAAATGAGCTGAGACGAGTGAAAAATATCAAGAACACAAGAAATTGTTTCATTTTGTGCCTTAGTTATATTTAAAGCACAAAGAATAAAAAAGGGATAGGTTTACTACTTGGCGTGCTAGGCAAATAGGCCACCAATATCACATGAATGGCTAAGAGAATGAGCAGGACTTTGTTTTGCGTGAGTCTGAACCCAGATACAATTATCCACAGGATGAAAGAGCCCAGCTGAGGGCCCAGATCTCTGAGGAGGAAGGAACACAGCCCTCATGCATTCCGAGTGTGTTGAAGTCACATGCCCGGAGGATAGCTCCTTGACATACCAGAGATTTTCCAGGTGAGGCTGCTGGTAACCTGAGGAACTCAGGCACACAGGAGTCGTGTTCAAAGATCAGAAGCAGGCAAATGCTATTTTGGTTTTAGAAGTAGGGAAAAGGGGAGATTCTACAAAGTAGACCAGTGAACTTAACATCCATCCCAGTCAAAACTCTGGCTGGGTTTATTAAATTGATCCAGAAAGAAAAGAAAAAAGGAGTGTGGGGTGTGGGAGGAACGGGCTTTGGGAACCACACAAAAAAAGAAAAGCCATGGCCACCAGTTCTCACATTTTTACAGACCAATGCCGTACTGCCTTTTGGGTACTTCAGTGAGGCATCCTGCGAAGTCTCCCACAATGTCCTTGTGAACAGAACAGGACAATGAAGCAGATCAGTTGGATACCATGAGCAAAGAATACCGCTGTAAGAGGCTGCAGTCAATTACACGTGGGGAGGTATGCAGCAATGGCCTGCAGGGGCGGGTGCTCAGTTTGGTCTTGTTCCACACTGTTACAAAGGACACGGATGTGCCTATTTATCAACTCTGCAGTTGACACAAAGCTGGGAGGGATATCTAATACCACGGATGACCGAATCAGGATCCAAAAAGGTCTCGACAGGCTGGAACTCTGGGCTGAATCTAACAAGATGAAATTCAACAAGGGTAAAAGTAAATCTGATATTCGAATTCAGAAAAATCAGTAGAAGTACAAGACAGGGGAAGTCTGACTTGACCGCAATTCAAGTGGAAAAAGCCAACTGAAATCCGTTTAGGTCATAGGCTGGCAAGTTAGAAAGGAGCAGGATCTAGCTTCATAAATATCATTTTCCTTTCAGCTCAGCATACACTTTTTGACAGATTTGAAAGATGTAACAGGCCACTTCAGGAGGTGAGTTACGTCCTGGCCGGAGGTCTTCCGGCCAAACTGAGATGACCACTCTGAAAAGCAGCAGTGGAAACCAGCAAGGGGTGTAGTAGAAAAGACCACCTCACTAGTGCCAAGGTTCCATCATCTTCTTACGTGAACATGAGTACCTGTGACTGTAACTTAAAAAATGAAAGTAATCTAATTTCTACTGATTCAAAGTTAAGTCCCTGAAAGATCTGCCGCATAGGGTGTTCAGATTTAGGCTCTCCCCCCCCCCCTTATTTTTCCCTGATAGCCTGAAGACTTTTTAAAAGACAACAGTACTTTCTCACTTCCCTTGGCTAACTTAAAAGCAGTTTAAAACTTGCTTTTATGAAAGCACTATATACTGTTTATAAATAAAATGAAAATAGTTTGACATATATAAAATTACAAGCAAAGGCCTCTTCTCTGCTTTCCTCCCCAAAGTATTCCCCCAATTCTCCCAGACCCCGCACCCTAGCCTCTGAAGGATCTCCGCTGACCGCAGGCTCACAGTCAGTATGTGATCACAGCTTTCATTACACCATATGTTTGCTTCCCCAAAAGACCAGAAGTGCTCAAGGTAAGATCCGTCCTTTACTTCTGTGTAGATGTGTACCAAATGCAAGTATACTAGAGAAACAGAACACCCGTATAACTTTCTGGGACTTCTGAAACAAGACACAGCAGTATTCTTTAGGTGCCCAAAGTCTTACTCTCCCTTCATATTTAGAGCGGACATGGGTTGGTTTGGCCAAAGCTAGCATTCACCACTTCCTCTGACCAACCCGTCCAGCTCCCAGCTGATTTGTAGAGATCCAATCAATCAATTGTGGTGGGAAGAGAATGAGATCTAAGTCAATCAGAGCTTCACAGTCCCACAGACTGCGTTCCAGGTTGGGCAAATAACCCCATCCAGACCAACGAGACGCCATCAACTGGAAGCTGAGAGGAGACAAAGGACCCCGATACTGCAACTGCCTGGACACCAAAGGGCCGGACCTACACAAGTATGGGACGAACACCCTAAAGAACAACCCTGAGAGTGAGACAGTGGACCCCAGCGATGTCATTTGCCATGCTTATTGTTGTTGCCACTCCATTCCTGATCTCACAACTGACTTCACAGCCTTCTTCCTCCGCCAAGCACACCACGTGCTCTGACTCTCTAAGTCTTTAACCCTTCTGCTTAAGGAACTCTTCTCAGCTGGCACGGGCGAGACAGAGTCTGGTGGAGGGGAGGCGAGAATGGCCATGGCTCTTGGAATAAAACAATATAAATATTAAAAGAAATATAAACACATACACGTTAGCAGAATGTAAGCAATGTATGACTGATGTGCAAATGGCGGCGGCATGAAATGCTGAGGGAATGAGAATGAAGTAGCCATTTGGGTATGCAGCTTGGTAGAAGGAAAAAGACTTTCCATTAAAGGGGTATCCGGGATGACTCCTTCGTTACCTGTCCACGGCCAATCTCTTGTGCCACCTCTTTCACTCCCCGGCCACAAGGGCCATCTTTGAGTTCTTAAAAACTAACTTCGTTCCTATCCCCCTGGCTGGGTGCTCTTTCCCCCAATCCTCTCCTGACTAGCTCCTTTCTCACACTCTCAATCTGTGTTCAAACGTCACCTCTTCTTCAGGAATAAATGTCCTGTCCAAACAACTTAACCGAGGCTTTTCTCTCTCCTTCACCTCTTGGCTCCTTCAAAGTTCTCATCTCCAACTGTATTTATTTAAAATGTTTAGCCTATCGACTCTTCCCACCACCAGAATGTAAGCTCCCCGGAAGCGGGGTTCGTCTGTGTAGACCCCTCTTTTTCCTTATACACAAATTCTGGTACAGAGTGGCAGGTAATGGATAAATGAATGTTGATGTAAGAGAATGAGCGGCAGAAAGTGACGCGAGAGCTTGGGAGAAACGTCAGCGTTGTAGTCAGGCTGTTCCTAAGGCAGGCGGCAGGAAGGGGGCAGGAAAAGCCAGCGAGGCTCGCGGCTGCATATACAAGGTTTACGTGGCGAGAGTGGGGAGTCGGGATCGGGGCTTCAGGCTTCCCCTGGCCACGAGTGGGTTGGACAGCTGGATGGGCAGAGGGGCGCACACCACTTAGTGACTAACTCCTCTGCGTCCCCTTCCGGGAAACCAAACTTGAGGCTCCCTTTAGAGCCCCCAGCCCCAGGTCCCGCCCCAGGCACCCTCTGCAGCCGTCGCTAGCCCGTAGACACCAAATGTATTGCCCACGCCCGAGCTGGGAGCAGGCAACGCACGAGCAAAACGGCCACGCTCTGCCTGTCCCCACTGAGGATCCGACACCCGCTGACGCGCTTCTCCCCGCCCCCCCCCGCCGCCCCCCCTGCCACCCGAATAGGGGCCTCACTTACGCTTGTCTCCGGGCTATGAGCCGATGCATGGGAGTCGCCATCTTTGCGCGGCTGAGGCCTGCCGCGCTGGGTTTTGGGAGAACTCCGCGGCTGGGCGGGGACTCGAACCCCCGAGGACGCAGGCATGGGCGGAGCTAGGCTCGCCTCCGCGGCTTCTGGGGCTAGCAGTGGGTGTAGTGTGTCGGGGGTGAGTCTCTAGTTTGCAGAAGAGGCCGGTGGTCTGTCTTGAACAGGGCTCTGAGGGATGAGTACTTACTTGTACAGTTGATCCTTGAACAGCATGGGTTCCAACTGTGCGGGTCACTTATATGCGGATTCCGCCGCCACCCCCCCCCCCCCCCACCAATAAATACAGTTTCCCCTTCCTATCCATAGGCATTGGGTCTGCAGATTCAACCAACCTTGGATGGAGACCAGCTGTTGAAAGACTGACTTTAGCAAACCATGAAGTGAAAATATGTTAACTATTTCTATTTGGATATATTTCATAAGGACATTATAAGGACCAAATGATACTATATAAGTAAAGCTTCTTTGTCAATGGGTAAAAGATTACACAAATAATTATTTTAGGATATTTTAACTATTTTGTGTCAGATTATAGAGATTTTATTGCTTTAAATCCACATTCTTTGAAACATATATCTATCCAGAAGGTATCCAGCCATAAATTATGAAAAATAGAGACATTTACTGAAGAAGATATAAGAAACATTGTACATAGAACAATGATGTCTCAGTCCCTTTCAAAGTAGGCACCTTGGGACCTCGCACAGTTTTCCAAATCGCCATCAGCTACCCCATTGTATTTTCCTCAATCTCATCGACAGTCTGAAATCTCTTTCTTTTCAAAGGTGATTTTAGTTTTTGGAAAAGCCAGAAGTTGCAGGGACCCAAATCTGGACTGTAGGGGGCCCGAGTCACATGGGTGATTTGATGTTTCACCAAAAATCTCTACACGAGACGTGATGTACCAGCGGGCACATTGTCTGATGAAGCTGTCAGCCACCAGTTGCGCATAGCTTCGGCCTTCTGAGTCATCCGAATAGTTTCCGAGACGAACGTTCAAGTTTAACGCAAAATGTGACGCAGATTCCTTGTTCTACTCCCTCAGGCATTGAATGCTCACTCAATGGCATCTACCATCCTGACTGACCAGTATAGTGAAATTGTCACTGTTCGTGCATGCCCAGTCCAGTCTACTCTCCTTGGCTGCCATGTTACATCGATGTTGTGCAAAACGTTCTTGTTATAGTAACAATAGCTGGATTTTGATAGACTTTAAAATGTTTTAGGAACTGAGGATAAAGCATTGAACAAAGAAAGTTCTTGCGCACGTGGGGCTTTCATCAGAAAATAAACAGAAGCAATGTCCAATGAACATCAATACGCTAAAGAAAAATATGGTAGCCCTGACTGGTGTGGCTCAGTGGATTGAGTGCTGGCCTGTGAACCGAAAGGTCACTGGTTCGATTCCCAGTCAGGGCACATGCTTGGGTTATTGGCCAACCAATTGATGTATCTCTCGCACATAGATGTTTCCCTCCCTCCTTCTCCTTCCCTTCCCCTCTCTCTAAAAATAAATAAATAAAATCTTTAAAAAAAAAAACCTGAAAGCATTAGAGTTAAGTGTGAGGGGTAGAAAGTGACTTAGCATTGGGGGATCTGGAAGATGATGTCATGTGACCTTTGAGCACCTCTTGTTCTAAAAAAAAACCCAGGAATCTTAGTATCTGCTCTGTTAAAAAAAAAATTAAAAAAAAACATCTACTCTGCTCTTCAGCTTGGTTTGTTTATCCCTCAGTGTACTCAGGGACATCTTTTTCCATGGCAGCATGTACAGATCTAACTCATTCTTTTTATGATTATGTTACATGGATCACATGGTTATTCCACAATCTATCCAGCCAGTATCCTGTTGTGTTAATCAATCAGATCATTTACTACAAAGATGGAATAAACAGATTTTTAAGCATTCACTGTGTCTCTGGGAGATGACTTCCTGGAAGTAGAATCTCTGTGGGAAAGGGTACGAGCACTTTTCATTTTGAAAGGCATCATCTACTGCCCTTTTCCTAGGTTGTGCCCAGAACTGCTTTCTCACCAGACTCGGGAAAGGTCAGACTTTAACTTTTGCCTATGGAGTCAACCAA
>VMDR010004181.1:0-62877 GCA_007922815.1 Macrotus californicus
AATTAAGTGGACATAAAGTACCGTATTCTGCCATGTACAATGAGCACTTTCTGCCCAAATTTTTGAGGGAAAAATAAGGATGCGCATTATACATGGATAGTACCTGAAATACCTTGTTGCATCTGTTCTTGTGTTTTGTAATTATTTGTTACATAAAATTTATTGTACCATAATATGTTCAAAAATAAATGCTAAAATTCCTTAAAAAAAAACAAACAAGTATCTAAATATAAACAAATTAAAAGTTGAATTAAAAAATTAGCAAAAGATTTTTTTTTTTCCTGAAAGTTTGGGCCAAAAACATGGGTGCGCATTCTACACGGCAAAGTACGGTAGTACTGAAAGAATTGCTAGAATCTTGGCAGCTCTTCTGATTGTACTGAATGATTTAAAGCGAAGTAAACTTGGAGATGCGTATTAGTCATATCACAGACTGGGTGGCTTAATCCACAGAAGGTAATTTTCTCACAGTTCTGGAGGCTGGAAGTCCAAGAGCAAGGTGCAGTGTGGTTGGCTTCTGGTGAGAACCCTCTTCCTTGGCTTGCAGATGGTGGCCTTCTCACTGTGTCCTCAGATTCCTGAGAGAGCAAGCTTCCTGATGCCTTCTACTAAGAGCACTAATCCCGTGATGAGGGTTCTTCCATCTAACTAATCACTTCCCAAAGGCCCCACCCTCAGATGCCATCACAGTGGGCGTGGGGCTTCAACATGTGATGGAGGGACAAGGCACACACATTTAGTCCATCACAAGGTGAAGGGAGTTGAAAGGTTGGATGTGTCACCAAAAACAGCAATCATGAGACTCTTGGGGCCCAGTAATGGTTGACATGCAGTGACAGTCTTCATTGCACTTCAGTTGGATGGACAAGTCTTAAAAAATGTGGTCAGGAGTGGCTAGCAAGTTTTTTGGAGACTGACACCCACTTACTTCAGTGGCTTCCACCAGGGCTCTCCGTGACCATGAAGCTTTTCTCTCTATCGCAGTCACATTGTGTCAACAGCCCCCACTTCTAATGGGGTCTCTGTGCCAGAAAGGACCCTGAGATGGTGGTGACAGAACCACAGCAGCGCCAGCAGCAGCATAGTGTGTTCATGTTCTGTCCAGAAGTATCTGGGATCTGGGACGTTTTTTCTCTAGGTCAACGGCAGATACAGTTGGCCACTTTTAAAGTGCCGTGATGTTTATCTTTCTAGTTTGTAATAGGGAGAAGGAAGGAAGCCAAGGAATGGTAAACAGGGAGAAAGACTCTTAGAGATTGTAAGTCTTAGTCAGGAGAAGAAAGAATAGCATTTTATTGTTACAGATTCCCCTTTTGGGGGCTATTTTAGGGGAACAAAACCCATCATATTATGCCTGACACATAGACAGTGCTCAAAAACTGTTCATTAAAAAAAAAGTATTGAGTGAATGAATGAATGAAAGCATGAAAGCAAGCAGCAATCACGTGGAATTCAGGTAGGGAGACCCCCATTGTTCCACATGTTGAAACTTGCTATTTGGCAGGAGCACTGAGCACTCTATGTGGAAATGCCTGCGGCAGATGTAGTGAGTCCCTCATGACAGGCGTGTTAATTCCTGTGACTTTCACGAGCTAGGGGAAATAATGCATACCTGCACTAGGACCCCTCACGGTGAAGAAGAAATGAATCAGCCCTGTGTTTACATAGAGAGCATAGATGTCTGTGAACAGCGAAGCCTGGGCTCAAAAACTTCCTGCTAACCTTTCCCCTGCCATCCTGTCAGCCACTTTAACCTCCTCGTTTCCAGTAACCTTTCCCTCTGCTCCACCACACCACTAGAAACTCGAACCAAATCTCCATTCCTAGGCAGCCCTTCTCACGGCACCTCCCCCACTAACTTACCCAGCCCTCCCACCACAACCTCTTGGCCTCGTTGGAAACTTCCGGTCTATCCACCGCCCTTTCACTATCCATCACCACTCTCCCTTCTCTACTTCAGTCTTAGGGCAGGAGGAGGGCTTAACGATGAAATAAATAAGATTATATAAAAAAATCAATTAACCATATAGGATCAGACTTCTGGAAATAGCTGAATCGTAATCTCTAATTGTATTTCTCACTGGGCCGGTGATGTTTTTATAGCCTTTTGTAGTATGCTGCCTAGAAATCTTGATGTTTGCCTCTTTGGAGCCGTAAGCTCATCTACATGAACCACATGAACAGGAATTTGCTAGGGAAGGCTGATTCAGGACTCAGTAGAGGACTTCAAGTGCATAAATGTTTGCTGGAACATGTTGGTGGTCCAGTTGGACTTCCATAGTCCAAAGAGCGGAGTATGTTTAAAAAGAAAACCATCTCAGTGTACGTAAATGAAGAAGCGAAAATGTGTTCATTTATTTTTAAGAGAAATCTCCAAAAATGCACAGTCTGGGTTTCTAACGGAATTTTTGGTCTCTCTTAGTCTTCTAATAAGGTCAGCTATACTATCTTTTATCTTCCAATGATTAATGTGCTAAATTAGCGATGGTTCACCTCCAGGGACTTTACAAGTATCCTTTTCACCCTTTCTTCTATAAATAAAATAATCAAACCACACCCCGGTCTTATATTGTGATTATAGTCAGGTGGAGCACCTGAAGTATGGCTAGTCTAAACTGAGGGGCCCTGTGGCAGGAAGGCATAGACTGAAGTTCCAGCACCAAAAACAAAAGGTAAAATATGTCACAATTTTTAATTCTTGGTATGTTGAAATGATAATATTTTGATATGTTGGGATACATCAACTATATTATTAAAGTTAATTTTACCTATTTGTAATTTTCTCAGCGTGGCTACCACAAATTTTAAATTGCTTATGGAGTTTACATTTGTGGCTCATATTTCTTTTGAAAAGCTCTGTGCAAAAGAAGTCATTTTCTTAATTTGTATATGTTTATTGCTTAAAACTTAAGTTTAAGTGAATGTCCTAATTATGAACAATTCACTTCTTGTAGTAAATATTGTTGGACACATCTTCTGAATAAATATCAGTATTAGTACTTAGATTCATGTAAATCGGATCAGCCTTAGTATAGTCAGATTGTAAGCTTTCAAAGCTTTTCTTTTGTGAATTTTTATTCTGTTTAAGCACATATGTTTGAGGAAAGTTAGAATTTTGGGACCAGTGCAGTGTTCAGGTCTATTTGCTTTACCCCAAATCACTAACATTAACTCTTCCAAACCAGTCATACAATGGTGTGACATCAGCATTGCAAACGCAGTTTAACAGCCTAACATTCGCCGTCATCCGCTTGTTTACTTGTCTTTATGCTGTTCTATGAGCCTAGTAATGTAAAGCAATTAATTCTGTTTAATGATTGGGCCAGTGAGTCAAAAATTAACAAGAGAAACTTGGAGTTTCAGGGCCTGAGGCTGAACAAGTCAGTTCATCCACCCACTTAACAAACGTTTGCTGCTGGGGGGGGAAAGGGAGGTAAGGTGTGAGCCCTGGTGGGATCAGAGCTCTCTCCCCTTCCTCCCATGGAAGTTCCATGAATTTCTAGACACAGGTTGCCTCGTTTGTCACTCCTGGGCACAAAGCTTTCCTCCACGTTCCCAGCCTTTGTGATAGTATTTCACATTTATATTAATAATAATGGAAGAAAAAACAAGACCAGATCTTTCTCTACTCTCTTTGCCTATTTAAATGTTTCTTTTAGCACTTTGTTTTTCCACACGGAGCATTTCTGTGCCTCAGGTGAATGCTAAGTTTATTTTCCTTGTGCATGATAAATGTTGATCTTGCATGATCAGAGTCCCAAATTAGCCCGAGAAATTTGGGGCTTCTTTGAACGTGTGCAAACATAGGTCAGAAACCCCTCATACAGCCTCAGACTGGGGTCTCTCCATCGGGGCTGTCCAAGAGATGGGTCAACAGTGTCTAATTGTCCCAGAGTGAGGTCGCCCCACGAATTTTGACTATTCATGCACTCCTGAGCCCGTGAGACCAGAAAGATGTCAGAATAATATTAAGCAAGGACCCAAGACCCAGAAATCAACCATTTTTATACTCATGCTTTCCTTGTCCTCATGCTGAACATTTCAATATTTCCTAAATCCAAACAGTTTAGCACCGTCCTCATGTGCCAAGGTGTTCTGAAGCCAGCAGCCTTCATGGAGATCCATTCAGCAGCCCCTGCTTGAGATGCTTCTCCAGAATAGGGCAGAGAATTTGCATAGATTTCTTCTCTTATTTTCTCGGATAAGACAATGTATGAGCCATGGCATGTGCGTAAGAGATACAGATGGTTTTAAGCAACCATGTATAGTAATAGTAATTCTAATTACAATAGCAAGCATATGGCTCATATTATGGCCTCAGACACTGTTGAAAGAGCATTACATGTGTAACTCATTTAATGCTGACAATAGTCCTTTAACATAAATACGGTTATTACACTCGATTTGCTGATGAGGATCCTGAGCAACAGAGAGGTCAAGTGCCTTTCCCAAGAACACACAGCTAGTAAGTGGCAAAGCCAGGGTTTGAAACCAGGCCCTCGACCTTCTAAAAGTAAAAGTTTTACTTTTAGAAGATTTGAGTTGGCTGTTTTTAAATCCTGCTTAAAAGAATCCTTTATCTTTCTTTGTCCCCTATCAGATAAGTGACCCAAACCTATTAGTGTCTTGGGACATTGACTCAGGGGTTTTATTCGCAGCTGTGATATCACCTAAATATTTTCAAATGTTAACATTATATTTGTGTGATAGTGTAGAGTGTATAAAACACAATCACATCTTTCTACCTCTTTTGAGTTGTACAACAGTCCTGTAAGCTAAGCATTATTGATATCAGTTGTGGGTTTTGTAATTTCCCAAATGACCACGCTGAGGCTCAGAAAATGTACTGAAGGCCCAGCGCTCCCACTGACGGGTAGATGGGAGAGTGGGGTCAGCATCCGTACTGCTGTCTTCTGGCCTAGAACCCTCCCCTCCCTACTATGCCTTTCCAAATAGAGTCTAGAGAAGTTGATGGCAATCTGGGTTTTATTTTGATTTTCAGTCTGGGAAGATCATTAAGATAACAGAAATTAGGATGACAGAAAAATGAGGTGTACAGTGAGCCAGAGTCCGGATTTCTGCAGCCCCTAGAAGCAAAGCATCTCCAGGTGCGAAGAAATGTAAGAGACTATTGTCCAACCTCCCACTTATTTCTGGTGGTGCCTAATCCCTCTTGACAACCTCTCAGATAGCGACAGTTCTGGGCACCAGAGGCAAAAGCTTTGCATTGGCCTCTCCTCCCCCTGACTGCCACCTACACTGTCAGCATCTGTCCTGCCAAGTGCAAGTGCCCAGCATGGGGTGCAGCTCTTCCTGAGCACTGGGGTGGCAGTGTGGTGACATTGTACTTACGTCCTTTGTAGTCAGCTAGAACCATCAGGTATTTCCTATATGCACTGCTGTCATATAGAGGCACTATATGCACTAGAGGCACTTCTGTGTGTTTCTCTTATGCATTTTATTATTGAGCCCGTGGGATAATTTAGATTCTAGGTTCTGTCAGTAAATTCAGCCATTCCTTTTAGACTGCTTATTTTTAAATGTGGGAAGTGTGCTTTCATCTGATGTACTGAAGAATGTCTTGTCTAGGACAGTGGGAAACTCGAGAGCCTTATGGCCTGCCAAATCCACCACATGGTGATTCACCGTTTCATCTGCAAAAATATCATGAAAAATCATGTCACAGGCCTTGCTGAAATACAAACATTTCCTCTTCTCATCTGTATAATTTCCCACTTCTGCTTGTCCAATAACCGAGTCTGGGGCTAGGGGGAAGTTCTTACTGTTGTGCGGCCTCTTGATCACCTGCTGTTTTTAATGCACCTGATGAGTAACAGAGTCTCAGTTTTGCTGGCAACTAGTAACAAGCCAATTGATCTTACAGAGGGGTCCAGTTGGGTTCTCTTTTCAACATCAATACAGCATCACTTCTTAACCTTTGTCCAAGATTATCAGCAATGATTTGAGGTTGCTTCTTCCACACTGAGGTTTAACTTTCTTAGACCTAAAGATATGGATTTCTATAAATTGCCTAGCCAGACAATCTTTTATTATCTCTTTTCTAAACTCAAGCTTCATTTCCACCTTAACAGTGATTTCCTGACTTTCCCCTCAGTGAAGATCATCGTTGGCCTTCGCGTGCACATACACACAGACACACACAGAGAAGCTAAAAAGAGTTTGGTTTCCTGCACCACTGACTCTGACCGGCCATTTTTAGACCTTTACTACACATCTTCTTGCTCAGAAGTGAACTTGAATTTGGGTTGTTTTCATTTTCCAAATCTTAGTTTATTTAAGTTTTTGAATAATTTGTGCTATTTTCTTGTATTTATCCAAGAGCATGAATGAGTCTGGGCTTCCAGTTTTCCGTTCTTTAGAAATCTGACCTCAGGGAGTTTACAGCTCGCATTGGCCTTTCAAGGACCAATGACAAATTGCTTAACAACTGTGAGAAATTCCTTTTTAAAAAACATTTAGGTTATACTCCGATTAGGGAATTTACCTAGCTACCTGAAGTTATGGCCAAGGCAACTACTTATGCAAAGCACTTGGCCCCAAGGAGACTGGGCGAATCCCCCTGAAGTGTTGGTGGCCTGTGAGAGGGCTGCAGTCACCTTTGCTTTTCAAGTGAATGTAAGAGATCAAGTACACTGATTGTCCCCTTGACTAGCTTCTAAGGCAGGTGGGCAGCTCCCTGGGGACCAGCCGAGGTTAGCACAGAGCTGGGGCCCAGTGACTTTAAGAAAAATAAGTGCACATGGGCTGCCCAGGGCCAGGATGATCTTGAAGCAAATGATGAGACATCTTGTGTGATATTTTTAAATCCCGGAACAACTGCTTTTCCATGTCCAGAAAGGTCAGTGGAAACAACTTACATAGATAGGTGGCCAGCATGTAAATTTAGGGTGACTCATGCTGATGGAGGCACACATGTATTGATTCTAAAACGTTATTGAATGCAACATGTTGGACTCTTGGGACTCAACACTGGTGTTAATTTTCAGAAAGAATCCTATACACATGTGTGATCTAAACAATTTTTTTAAAAGCTAATACATGAGTAGATCGCTATGAAGGGATTTAAAATTCAAACTTGATAAATTCTCATGTTCCTTGTGGTTCTAAACACAGTAACTGGTGACCTGTCTCTCATAAATGTCTAACAAATCACAAAGTAGCTGGAAAACGGATTTCATTGTTGTGCCGTTCACTTGCCTGTCAGCGGAAAGTGAGCTCTAAACTGTGCGCATTGGGCTGTGGCAACTTCTTAGCCAGCCCCTCCCTCAGAGTTCACTTTTGTCATGAAGCCACCTGGCTGCACTGGAGCCAAGCTGCCCTCACTGCTAGAGCTGATCTGGAACCCCCAGAAGTCAGCATCCTAAAGTGAAGGCCTAAATAAGTGACTTGGAAGGGTATGTGGAACTTCTGGCATGTCTGCTTAGGGCTCTGCGAGTATGTTTCTTCCTGTTAGATTGTCCCCTGGTCTAGGGCTGTCGCCACCATCTCCTTTCGGCCTCCTTACCTGCCTCAAAGTTGAGGTGACTCTTTACACCTGGTAGGCTGCCTGGTCCAGGTGTTTCCATGTCAATTGATCCAAGTGACAAAACAGTTATATACCCTCAGGGAAGGCATCTGGCAGAGCCAAAGGTGCCATCAGTGTTGGGAGGGGTGTAGAGACCCTCAGCCCTCAACACTGCAGATGAAGAAGTGAGAGCTTGCAGGCAGAATGGCAGCCAGTGCCCCACCCACCCTTGCCTGCCAGAGAGTTATGTTTCCATCAGACAAAGCTTCTGAAGCCCCCTGTGGTTGATCACCCCAAATCTCCGTGATTTCAGACTCTACATTTCCTGAGGAAGCACCCCACAAATAGGTTGTTAGGTCTGCCATCCCAGCTCCAAGAGGTATCGCTTTCTTATCTCATATGCACAAATTCTTTTCCATTTGCCTGAGCATTTGACCTATGACCTGATTGGTGGTGACACCTGCTCCTAGAAGTCTCTCTTCCTGAGAGAAGTGCCATCATCCAGGTATTCCGTCTCCCGGATGGGGCAGTCACAGCCTTCCCCTACCTCTGACAGTAAGCTTCATGTTGGCTTGGTCTGGTTGCAGGGGTGAGGTCAGCCCACATGGCAGGCTTCCAGGGAGCTCTGCTTCCACTGAGGGAATACTCAGACTTCCCTGGAGCTCTGGTTTCTCTCTAACTTATCATCTTTCAGTATTATCTGCGTGGCTCTCTCTTCAGGTAACTCCAGCAGTGAATTTCCCTGCCAGCCTCGCCTCGCTTGGCCTGAAGTGACCCCCCTCAGTCAGTCCTCCGCCTGTTCTCTCCTCTCCTTAGACTTCCTCTGTGAGGTGAGTCCCCACCTGATTCATAGCCAAGGTGACAGATCTGTAGACATCATGGGAAAGGGCTTGGCCAAGAGCACTGCGAAAAGGACTCCTCCCAGCTGGGCTGACGGCCAGACAACCACTAGCCGTCCCACTGAGACCTGGGCCTGTGACTCTTGGAACCACAGAGAAGGAAAACCCAGAGGAAGCTGCTACCCACTGTTGGACTCAGTCTCCAGAGCCAGACAGGCCCTTGTACAGCATCTCCGATGTGCGCTGGTCACGGGCACACTAAAAGCCACATAGCACCAAGCATATTTGCATTTCATCAAGTCACTCAAGTACAAACTCCTCACCAATACAGACCTGACTTCTTCAGAGCTAATTCTTCCAAAGACAGAGCAGGACAGAGGGTCCTAAACCTGCCCATGAAAACACACAGGCAAATAGTATTTCTACCTAAGCTGCGGGGGAAGACATGAAAATACTCATACATCTCTATACAGTGCCTGTCATGCTCCAGAATCGGGCAGAGGACGTATGGGGGTGGGGGAGATGCCCCACAGTTTTTATAAACTACCTTAATCTGTACAATCCAGTACAGTATCTGCACAGTCGCGGCCTTTGCCCATCAGACGGCCCAACTTCTCCTTTCTCCGTACCTTCAGCTTGAATCTCAGCATCTTGAATGAATCTTTTTGTTGGGGGGGGCGCCCTGGAAAAAGGAACTTCACCTTAGTTCTTTGTCTGTCTTCTCTCCATCGCCATGAGGTTATATGAACCTCCTGCTCCCTTTTTCAACTCCCCCCCCCACCCCCGAGAGCAGCTTGCTGAGTTGAATGCAGATGGTGCCTTGTGGCCTGGTTAACTGTAGCCCAATAGCCGAAAGAGGGTTGCACGGCAAATCGGGATGATCGCATAAGAGGACCGGCCCAAGAGATAGCACACTGAAGTCGGAATTAAGTCAGAATCATCAGGCATGGGACTGACCCCTCTGAGACTCCGGGGCAACTGCAGGGACCCCCTGCAGCTTGAACATGATCTTGGGGCAGGAAGCCTCGACCCCCCAAGTCATCTGGTGTGGTCACCATTGATTAAATGGGCGGGCTGACCCCTGGGTGACACCCTTTCTCTAAAAGGTCATTCTACTCTCCATGATACTGGCCTCCCAGGGGACCCAGTTCTGGTGTGAGACTCTCTGTTCAGAGAAAATATTTGCAGCGAGTGCTGTTGTTTGTTTTACTTGTCTGGTCCCTTGGAGGTCCTGTTCAGACTGCATCGAATGACGCTTTTCCAAGACTGTTTTCACCTTTCCTTCTCCCTTGGCTTTAGAAACAAAAACAAAAGCTCTTAGGCACCAAGCCCGTGTTCTGTGTCCAGCCCGGAGTTAGGCTGCCCACAGGCCCGAGCTGGAGCGGGACCGCCCCCCGCACTCCGTACACCTTCATGTAGCACCGTCTTCTCCAGTGTATGGCAGTGTCTTATTGCTTCCTGCTGGTCGTAAATTCCTGAAGTCACAGTCCAGATCTGAGTCAGGCAAGGTCAGGAATGGCAAGGAGTGACAGAGGCCAAAGGAACTGCACCCAGAACAAGATGGCAGTGTTATCTCCAGGCTCCTGTGAATCAGGTGCCCAGGAGGCCTGTCTGGATGCACTCAGGCTCCTTCCCATCCCCACCACACTGTCCTTGGGGTGGGTCACATGGTCCAAGGTGGCAGCGAGGGCCCAAGGGCTCGAGACTTCACCTGTAAATCCACCAGCACGTATCACTGCACTCTGCCTTGGAGCTTCCGGTCTCCCCACCTACTCTGCCCACTCCCAGGACCAGCGAAGATAACCAAACACAACTGAGTCTCTGAAGGAAAAAAACTTCAAAATTCCCTGCTGGTCTCAAGTGGCACCAGGCTCCCGGTAGGACTGAGACCACCATGCACTCTCCTGTCTCCTCTACGCAGCCCTTGACCAGCAGCCAGGAGGCAGAGGCGAAGCGTGGCCTCCTCTCTCAGGCCTAACCCCATCCTTCTAAAGAGGCCACCATCCCAAAACAGTCTGAACCTCGTGGGCATCTCCCACCCAGTTCTGGGCTTAGCTCCACCCAGGCCCGAGGACATAACCTCAAAATGCAGCTCTGTGCTGAGAATAAAAAGGAATTAATGGGAGAGAGGAGCAAAGCAAACTTTCTTAAGAAAACTGGGTTTCAAAATGCTCCATGACCAAAAAAAAATCACGTTGAACAACCCGAAACCCTCTGAAACACGGAATGCTGTGGCCTTTCTTAGAGAGGGCAGGGCCTTCTGAGTCTTGCATGCAGAGAGCTGCTGGGGCTCTGTTGACCCCTTCTCCCTAATCGTGCCTGGCCGTGAAGCCCGTTCTCACAGTAGCATGTCTTTAGATGGGACAGGCTGCTCCACTGGTATCCTGGACGTCCCTCTAAGGGGTCTCATGGAGACGGGAGGCACGAACAGAGGTGCTCACTGCTGTCTTTCTGATTTCTTATTTCTGAGTCCTCGCCTGCTCTGCTTTGCTCATTTCTTTCTTATAATGAGGCTGCTGCAGGCACCTGACGCTCTGTGTATTTGGCTTCTTTGGTCCACTGGCAGCACCACACTTGTGCGGAAATTCAGACCATCGCTTGCTCTTGCTTTGGGTCCCCAGTTTTGCCCTGTGCTGCTTGGCAGACTTCTCTGTGTGGTCCTGACCTCCCGGGAGGGTGCTCTCCCCACGGGGTCCGCCTCTGTGCCCAGCAGTCCTCTGTCAGGCGTGTCACTCCAACCTGCCCTTGGCCAGCCCTTCTCATTCTGCATCTCGCTCCTGAGTCGCCTGTGCTGCCCGGTTCCCTGGGGGACCTGCTGCTGTTCATCCCCTTTCCCTGTCAGCGCCCTGGCAACCCACGCTGCTCTTCTCGCTGGTGGGGGAGTGCTTGTTCTCCAGATCATTGCCGTTTTGATGGAGCCCTGGTAGCAAGTCAAATTAATTTTTGGAGTGTTTAAAATAATAATAATAATAATAATAAATCTCCAGCTTTGTTTTTTGTTTGTTTGTTTTTGTAAAAAGTGGGTTGCCTTCCTGGCACACATAGTTTCTCAAAGGCCAGAAAAAGAAAAGTTCCTAATTTGGAAATGAACTTGGTGCTGAAGTACCCAGTTCCCATCGGGAGTTAGCCATTTCACCATTGCTGAAATCTGTGCAGCTGGTGGGTTAGGATGGAAGGGGACGTTTCCACCGAACAAGGACCAAGCACTTGGTCTTCACATGGGTCCTCTAAAGGTGTGTCACTATGGGAATGTGACAGTCATTTGGACCAGTCAAAATCAAGGTTAGGTAGCAGTATGTTTACTGGGTCCTGTGGGGCTGTTGGTTTCTGTGTGGTTCATGGAGGGGAGGGCCCTGCTTCCCCACAGAGGTGGTGAAAGGTGAGCCGGAGGTGAGCAAGCTCCGCCAGAATCCCATTAAGACAGTTCAGCGAGAGTCTTTGGGGTTTGTTGTTGTTGGTTTTTGGTCTTGGCACGAGGTCCCCCCAGAATGATGCAGCACTTTCCTGGAAAGACGGGGGATTGCTGCCAAACTGAGACATGAAGAACCTGAAAAGTGAGCCTGCAGGCGCTGATGTAACAGGAGGGCTTGTTTGTATGAGCCCAGCGTGGCAACCTGCATCCAAGATGCCCAGGGCACCCTCGCTCCTTCCCGCGCTCTTCCCTTAGCTCACTCCGTGACATTGGTCACCTACTGGCCCTTCAGCCTCTGTATCTAAACCTTCCTCCACACAGCTTCCTGGGTCCTCCATTAAACCCACCCTCCAAAATATTTCAGTGGCTGTTCCTCCCATCCATTGCTCTGTAACAAACCACCCCAAACACGGCATGTTCACACAGCTTACGGTCTCGTGCTTCTGTGGATTGCCTGGGTGTTCTCGCTCAGATGTCTCACATGGTTGCGCTAAGATGTTGGCTGGGGCTGCAGCCGTTTGAATACTTGATAGGCCAGACATCCAAGATGGTCAGTCACCTGGCCAGTTTTTTAAAGCTGCTTTCAGCTCAGCAGAAGCTGTTGATGGAAGCACCTCCATGTGGTCTCCGCAAAGCTTCTCCCAGCATGGTGGCTGGGCTCCAAGAGGGAGCTCCCATGTTCCAAGAAACCCAGACAAAACCCCAGAATCACTTCTGTCACATTCTATTGGTCAAGCAACGCTCAGATTCCAGGGGACCAGGCTGAGGGTCCATGTTGTGTTGGGAGAGGCAAGGGCACCCTGCAGGAGAGCATGTGAGGTGGAAGATATGGCCAAGACCGTCTTGCACACTGCTGTCAGCTTCACCTACCCACAGGCTAAAACTTCAGCATCCAAGCAAAGTCACAAGGAGGGTCCTTGGGGGACCAAAGGGGACAAATCAAACAGGTCTCCATCCAAAATGAAAATAGCTTTGTTAGTCCTAACGGGGGAAAAATAACTTAACAGATTTCAAAGTCGTTGGGTAGAAAATGCCAAGAAGGAACTGGTGCTGCTTTTCAGCCACTGAAACGTCATCCTCTGTGCTCCTTTGAGAAGCATGAAGCTGGGACAGCTTGCTAATTTTCATCCTTTCCATGTGCTTGATGTGTTTCGAGAACCCAGCTTCCACACATATGCAGGGCCTCGTTTCATGTTGTCCTTGCCCTTGCACGGCTGGGGAAATGGAGGCCCAGAGGGGTCCCTGTTTTCCCACATTGTTGGAAGAGCTGGGGCTGGCCTGGCTTCATTCTGGGCAGGATGCTGATTGTGGAGCTGCCTTTAGTCTCCCCCACCACCTCCTCTTGTCTCAGAAATGCTAGGCAGGCTCCTCCGTGCTCCCTGCCCCATCTCCTCTGTGCCTCCTCTCAGAACTCACCCCTCCTCATGCACCTTCTTCATCTCCTGGCTCGGGTCCACCCTTCAAGACACAGCCTGGCTCTCCTGACCTTACTCTCTCTTCGCAAATGGCCCAGAGTGGGCAAGTCCTTTTTATGGCCCTTCCCGAATTATGGTGTTCCGTGCTTGTCTCCCTCATTAATCTGCAGACTCTTCAGGGTCTTTCCCTCTGCCGCAAATGTGAATTATTATCAAATGTTAACTCAGCCTTGAAAAATTCATTTCTGTCACCTTGCCTCTGATTTAAGACCTATAATTCCAGGATTCTAGCAGGATTCAAGCTGCTACCATTCTCTCAACAGATCTCTTCAAGAAAAATAGTTGGCTCTTAAGGCAGCACTAAAATTGTGCCAGTGGGTTTGATATATGAGGTCCGCCCAGAAAAAGTCCAGCCATTGTTGATATGACAAGAACGGTTCGTGAGACATCAGTGTAGCCTGGCAGCCAAGCAGAGTGGACTGGAATGCACATGCGTGAACAATGATGACTTCCCTGCAGTCAGTGGTGGTGGGAGACGCCACTGAGTGAGCATGTGTGCTATGTGGCTGTCACATTCAAAATGACTGAGTAGAGCAATGAATCTGCATCAAATTCTGCGTTAAGCTTGAACATTCCTCTGTGGAAACTATTCAGATGATTCAGAAGGCTGCAGCTCTGGGCAACTGGTGATTGGCAGCTTCATCACGACAACACACCGCTCATGCATCACGTCTCGTGCCGAGTTTTTTGGTGAAACATCAAATCACCCAGGTGACTCGGCCCCCCCACAGCCCCGATTTGGCACCCTGTGACTTCTGGCTTTTCCCAAAACTAAAATCACCTTTGGAAGGAAAGAGATTTCAGACCATCAATGAAATTGAGGAAAATATGACAGGGCAGCTCATGGTGATCGGGAGAACTATGTGAGGTCCCAAGGTGCCTACTTTGAAGGGGACTGAGATGTCATTGTCCTATGTACAAATGTTTCTTGTATTTTGTATCTTTGCCAATAAATGTCTCTTTTTTAACAGTACATGGCTGGATACTTTCTGGACAGGCCTCATATAAATTCAAAAATACAAATGATTATGTTAATAAATAATCTTTTAGCTGTCATATGTGCTAAGTAGATGCATACTTAAAATCAAAGAGAAAATGATATGCTGTTTTAGTCACTTTTTTTGAATCTGTACCTCCTGGATGGGAACTTGTTCCAGGGTGATGTCAGATCAAGGTGAGCAGTGAAAATGTTGGAGCCGAGGTCAGGCACCAACCCATAAGGGAGAAGAAATAGTCACCTCCCGCCGCCTTCCTCTCCCTGCATTCTGAATACAGTATCCTTGATATGGCTTGTCCACCCCATCTTTCCCAAAGTGAGAGCAGAGCTCCCAAGAAATGAATCTGAAAATAATACTGAGTAGGTGAAACAAAGTTCAGCAGGTTTATTTTTAATGCTCCATGAAATACATAAGACCTGCAAAAATGCGGACGCCTCACAACCCGCTTGTCATCCTTGTGCGCGGACCCTCAGATTCCCCTGTGGTTCTTTGTCATTGTTAGTGTCTGTGCTTCCTAATCACAGACGTAAGCGAGGTTTACTTTTTATTGCGGAGCATCTTCGAGGCTATTAAAGCAATGGCTTTCATTAATTAAAACACTTGATGAGTTTTCAGTGGGGAGGAGAAGGCTACATTGCCCAGACTTATTTAACCACAATCCTCTTCTCTTTGCCTTCCCTGAAGGAAGTTCTTTGATAGAATGATGCACTGCAGCCTTGGGAGGGCGGGGGGACTGTGGGGGGGGTGGTTTGTATCTCAAAGTGGACACAAGCCCAGCATAGCAATCTGGCTCAGTGAATAGAGCTTTGGAGCAAGGGCACGTGGGTCTGGAGTCATTTCTCAGTTACGCAAACTTCCCTGCTAACTGATTTAGGGCACTTTTTAAAACATCTCTCTGAGGCTTGGTTTTTTTCTTTGACAAAAGAAATGACCGTGAATCTTACAGAGTCGTGATAATTAATAAGCTAATATGTGTAAGAGCCGTGCATAGAATCCTGGTTATAGTTCACTGAGTGACTAGAAGTGTACTAATTAAATTAGACATGTCAGTAAGGCAGGCAAAGAAATTAGATGGCTGGTTGTTCTCTATGAAGACTTTCTCCCTGGGTCTAAAATTTTTATCTTTGTAATAAGTTTTGTGATTACGGTTGAGTTAACATTTTCAGTATAAAACTGTTTAAAGCAAGGATATATCTCATTGCCTTTGCACATTATCCGACCACAAGTAGGTAGTAAATGTGGATTACAATTAACTGAAAGTTTTTATGTCAAAATGGACTTGGCAGTCTGTACCTAGTGCACCAAACTGTTCTGTCAGTTATTAGATGACGGAGCGTTAGTGCATTTTCTTAAAAACGACATACAGCTGATTCTTATTATTCATGGTAGTCATATTCCGTGAATTCGCCGCAAACACAGAGTTAGCAAATACTGAGCCACTGGTCCCGGGGAAAATGCCGGGTTAGCTTCCCAGGGGCCTCTGGTCACACCTTGTCTACAACAGGTCTATGCATAACCCTGTTTTATGTGTTTCTGTTTAAGGGCACCTTATTTAATGTATATTGTTCGTTCATTAACATTGAACTCAGCCCACAGCACTACAGGTCACACCTGAATGAAGCTCATCTAACACACAAACAGTGTTTTCTCGGTTAGACACATCACAGCCTCTGAACTTGGGAACACTGGGCAGTACTGTAGCACTGTGCTCGGGGGCAATTATAAATACAAACAGCACAAAATGCAAAAACAAAAAGTGGCCCTGAACAGACCACCGAAAGGACACTTGTTTACAGTATGACAGCTGGAACAAGAAGGCAATGTGGCCTCAATCAGCTTCATCGGGCATCTCAAATCTGCAACTGACCGTGAAAGCCCTCCAAGTACTGATTGTAAGGTTCACAAGTAAATTTTAGCGAGTAGTCGAATTCCCAAATGTGGATCCTGCAGAAACTGAGGATCACCTGCACCCTTGTTTTGTCCATTCAATGCCCTGGCATACAGTGAGTTTCCATTTTCTACTAAGGAAGCCACGTTCCGCACCCACTGAACCGTTGCTGCAGCTGGGTGTCAGTCGCTGAGGAGCCTCAAGTCTTTGTAACAGGAGAGGGGGGCTGGGATGACAGGCAGTCCCCAGTGAACTGCATCAGTGGCCTTGCCTCTCTGTGTGCATTTACTTGTCCCTGCTCATAGCCCGCCCTAGAAGCCATGTCAGGGTGTTACTCTGGGAACTCATGATTTACAAGCCCTTTCCAAAAAAATGAACATATTGTTTCTTTTCAGTTGTCAATGGTTAGAGGGAAGGGCTGGGCCAGCTGCCCAGGAAGGAAGGGAAGGGAAGAGAGCAGCAATTGACCAACAGTCCAGCTCGAATTAGGCCTCCCAAAGAAAATTACTGTTCTCGGAGAAGAGTTTCTTCTCCGAGGTGCCTGTCCCTCCGCTTGCTGGCCGCCTCTGGAGATTGCACCGTGAACATTCCCTACACAGGTTACTGAGTGCACAGCAGGGCCCCCATGGGCCACACGTAGGTGTGCTGCCTGCCCTTAGGCTCGCAGTGACAGAGGTCCCAGGTGAGGGCCGGATGGCCCCAGCTGCGGTGCCCCGGGGCTCCCTCTGAGGGGGCCGAGAGAGGGAGGGGGCGCTCGATGGGTGTGAAGATGGAAGCCAGCAGCCAACTGTAGCAGTAGTTTTACACACTTCAACTGTGCAGCTCTCTTTTCCTTTTAGGGTTCTCTTCCCCAGGCAGTCAGGAGGTGATATTTTGGGGGTTGTACTACAACACTTCGGGATTTAAGCAACCATTGAGCTAATGACATTAACTCCAGTTGTCAAAGATCTATCAAAGTTCACAGTCATTGAAGACGTACAGCCAGGTCCCGTTCTAATCACTTCATGCATCGTCGCTCATTTAAACCTTCCCCTTCCCCTCCCAGGCTGGCACTATTGTTGCACCTACTTTGCAGATAAGGAAACTGAGGCATCGAGCATTAAACAGTAAGCCCATAGTCACATGGCTAGTAGGCGGTGGACCCAAGGCTCCAACACAGGCAGCCTGTGCCCCCAGCCCTACGGGTATTGAATTACAGTGAAGCACCTTCAGTTTAACATCTGGGTTTAGGATTATAGATTCAGGATTGAAGGGCAGCACGTCAGCACTTGCACAAGCTCCTGGAGGAGCTCCATACCCTGTGCCTCTGGGGACAGAAAGATGCCCCCGGCAGCCCTCGGTCCTCAAGGAATTAGTATTGGGAGGGGTGGAACTGGCCAAAAGATAGACAGAACAGAGCAAGTGCCACAGAAGGATCAGAGGTGCTCCATGGGTTCAGGTGTGGGACAGAGTGCTGATTGGAGCAAGGAGGTGGGGCTGGTTTTGGGGGAGTCAGTGATGAATACGAAATGTGTCGTTAAAGAGATGGCATGGAGATGGGCCTAGAAAGCCTCTCATAATCATTCCAAACCCCTTTTAATCCTCTGCAGCCAGGGTTAGCCTGGACAAGGACTTGTAGTTATGCATCCTTAGAATCGCATTTCTCTTGGGTGAGGGTCTTCCCCACCTGCTGGCCCCTTGGACCCTCTTCTCTTGCCAGTTCCCGCCTCGTGGGAACCAGAGTGCGAGTGGGAAAGTGGCGTTCCAGATGCTTCACTGCGAGCCTGGGCTGCATGGTGAGCTTCAACCTGCACACTCACTCCTGGCTTCAACACACGCGTTTGGAACTCGCTCTAACCCAGCCCTTAGGGTGGTTGGGCTTCCTGCCCTCGTCTTCCCACAATTAAAAGGGGAAAATAGTCCATTTGGTGATGAAAACACACTCAGTCTTTAAATTTAGGCTTGCATTTAAATTCTTTGTGGTTCGCCTGCAGACTTTTTCTCTTTTCTTTGACACTTTGGTTTTGTTTTTTTAAGCAACATGATTCCAACTACAGAGTCTGCCTTGAGTCTTTACAGCACCTGAGACAAGTCGCTGTGGCTGTGACCCCTGAGAGGCATCCTGGCCCAGCCCCTGCAAGCACGGTTGTGTGTGGCTTAAAGGTCCCGCGCTGCACAGGGCCCACTGCCTCCTCTCTGTCCTGGGACCCCTAGAGAGCCCTCAGTGGGGACATGGTACTGTCTTTGTGAGGAGTGAGGCTGTGTTCCCCCTTTTCTCTATGAACCCCATCTCTGCTGCCCACTCCCTACCATGCCCCAGACAGAAAGCCCAGTTCTTCCACTCCCCAGAGAAATGAGCAAGTGGTTGTAATGAAGTCGTAAGCAGATCCCATGGCTCTTTAAGGTCATGAGTTTATAGGCAATCTGTGCTAGCATTCCAGTATGACTTATTCTTCAGCTTCCCTGCTACCCTGCTGCAGGGGGAAAGAGGGTATTAACAACCTGTCATGCAAAAACTTTGACACTGCTGTAAAAATAATCCTTCACAATGTTTTTCTCTTCACTGGCCTCCTGCTGCTAAAGTAAATGAGTAACATTTTAAAGTATCCATTCTTTAGCATCAAAATATTACCCTTAATTTGATTTTCTTTCCCTGCTTTTATCTGCACGTGAGGAGAATAAAACTAGCTACAGATAATTGTGGTGAGGCTCTCCACAGCAGTTCTCCTGCAGGTGCCAAGCAGTGCACAGAGCCCGTGAGGACGGGCAGGCCAACCCTGCCTTGGGCACTAGGGAAGAAATACGGGCCAATACAGGCAGCATCTTTCTCTTGTGTTTCACTTACATTCAGAGTAGCCTGCTTACCTCTCAACCCCTCACTCACTCATGTACTCGTGCTCACTTGTCATTTTGTGTCACCTTATTGTATTGTATTCCTGTACATGTGCATAGGAGGTTCTGGTTATTTGCTGTGGCATAGGATGGATAGGATGCTTTTCTCTGCAAGAAATAGAAAACACCCATCAAACTGACACATCCCAAGGCTTCGGGCTAGGGTTGGTCCAGCCACTCCACAGTGCTACCACAGGCCTAGTGTCTTTCCTTCTGCTGGCTCTGTCTCTGCCACGGTGATTGGCTTTAAACCAAGAGTGGCTCTCCACATGGCCCCAAGGTGTCTGGCAGCAGCTTTGGGGGACCAAAGAGTCTCAGAAAAAGGCATTGTCTGAACATCCTCAGGAAGGTCTTACCCTGGTCTCGTGCCTATTACTGGAGCCAGGAAGATAGAGTACACTGATTTTCCTAGCCTAGGTCACGTGACCCATTATCTGTGGTTGTAGGTGGAGCCAGTTTTGGAAAGGGAAGAAGAGAGTGGGCAGTGATGCTCAAGAGGCGGCCAGCAGATGTCTAGCACCTAGGGCTTCTCAGTGCCCAAAGTGTGAGAGAAATATATATAGACTTTTTGTTTGTTTGGGGTGTTTCAATTGATAAATATTGGTGCTAGAAATATGTTATCAGGATCAGGGCTCTCTGTGTTTTTCTACCAATTTCCTGGTCTCCATCTCCTTTTCCTAAACATACAAGAAAAGAGTTTGTTGGAAGTGAGGTCTGATCTGGGAGCTCCTTCCCGCTGTCCCCGAATCTGAAATGGGAGGGAAGGAGGCCAGCACAGAGGTGCAGGCATTATTACCCATTCAACAAAACATAATTCAAGAAACTAATTTTTATCCCTTGCAGCAGTGTTCATAAAGAAACTGCATTAGAAAGAAAGAAGGAACTCCTGCCTTTCGTGACAGCATGGATGGAACTGGAGAGCATTATGCTAAGTGAAATGAACCAGGCGGTGAAAGACAAATACCATATGATTTCACCTATAATAGGAACCTAATGAACAAAACAAACAAACGAGCAAAATAGAACCATAGGCATGGAAACAAGGAACAGACTGACAGCAACAGTGCGGGGGGGCGGGGGTGGGGGGGGTTAAGGGAGGAAAGAAGGGGAAGGGCCTAGTTAAAGAACAAGTATAAAAGGCACATGGACAACAGGGTAGGGATTGACTATGGGGGAAAGGTCATGGGGGTGGGGGTAAGCAGGGCAGGGGAGAGCCACGGGGGAAATTGGGACAATTGCAATAAAACAACAATAAAAAAATAAAAGTTGCAAAATGTTTTAAAAAATCTACATTAATGAAACTGAAGTGTAGTAAGAAATATTCCTACTTACTGTGTTAATTGCCCATAATTTGGACTTTCCTACTCACAGTTCCGTTGCTCCTCCTCCCCCCATGGCACATCCTTGCTCAAATCTTGTTTTTCAGTGAACAAAAAGAATGTACGAATGACCCGTGCCCTTCTTTCTGCAGTGGGCAGTTTGCCGTCGTGAAGAAATGCCGCGAGAAGAGCACCGGTCTGCAGTATGCCGCCAAATTCATCAAGAAAAGGAGGGCAAAATCCAGCCGCCGGGGCGTCAGCCGCGAGGACATCGAGCGGGAGGTCAGCATCCTGAAGGAGATCCAGCACCCCAACGTCATCACCCTGCACGAGGTGTATGAGAACAAGACAGACGTCATCCTGATTTTGGAACTGTGAGTGCTGTCTGCGTGGCTGGGAGGGGAGGGGGCAGGGGCAGGAGGAGGTGGGTCAGCGATGAGGCCAGTCCCGAGCCTGGTCGGGAGCCGACTCTGCTTTGCCAGGTTCGGAACCAGGATGCGCAGCCTGCCCGGAGGCCTAGCTGCAGTTAGGGGCGTCATTTCAAAGACCATTCATGTGTTCCCGTCTGGTTGCAGGAGGGTCCCTCAGTCTTAGAGTTCTTCTCTTATTTTGAGGTCATCTGTTTTCTGAGTTTTATATTCAGCTTTTAAGCATATGCCCTTCTCCACTTCTTTCTTTATTCTCTTTCTTCCTCTCTCCTCCTCTTGTCTCCCCCTCCATCTTACACACACACACACACACACACACACACACACCCCATTTTCAGCTGTTGGAACTGTCAGTGCTCATTATGTGAGAGGCTAAATTGAACCAGAATCACTCAGAGGTGATTATGAAACTTGTTTTTAAAGCAGTTTGCTTAGTGTCTGAGGCACACCCTGCCCTTCGGATGTTATTGTGGGAAGCTGATGGTCGCATGTTGTTCTGTGGCGGTCGCCCTGTCCCCAGCTGCTGTCTGAGTGCCCCACTCTTTGTGACCAGTCCAGCAACACAGGCTGGCGCGAGAGGAGAGGAAGCTGTCCCGGAGCGATTGGCTGGGAATGTCTCTGGGCCATTGGAGGGAGGAGAGACATCAGTGCCTTTAGGGTGGAGGCACAGATGATGCAAAGGAGACTACTGACAAACCCAGCCTGAGCGGTGGTGACAGCCTCTAGAATTCAGATGGTCTTGGCCAGCCCTCCAGCTCCCCTTGTTTGCACGTCACTTAGGGCTATGAGGTGATTTTTGAGATGAGAGGAGGTGGAAGTGCGGGAGGTTAACAGAGGGTCCAGCTGATCCCGCAACACCACGTTGTGGGAACCCTGGGCACCTACGGTCCCTGTCTCATCGCTGGAGTTCGGGCACATTGCTTTCTGCATTTGCAGCAACCTTCTTAACTATAAATTGGGGTTGATAGTACCCACCTCAAAAGGGTCTTGAGGAGATAAGAATTTAAAAATACCTAGTACGGCATCTGGCTCATGGCTATGTTTAATATGTATTTCCTTTCTTCATTCCTTTAAGCCAGGAAGTTCTCACCCTTAGCACTGGTGACTTTTGGGGCGGGATAATTACTTTTTAGGGACCATCCTACACATGGGAGGATGTCTAACAGCATCTCTGGTAGCATTTTTCCCTCCCACTGTGACAACAAAAACTGTCTCTGCACATTGCCACATGTCTCTTGAGGGCAAAATAGCCCCTCTGCCCCAATTGTGGCCTTAAAGGAAGAGCAAGGCTTTGAGAACACAGAGGATTTAGGGGCCTGCTCCAGGTACAGCAGAGAAAAGGGAGGAATCGCATGTAGTTCACACTGTGGACTTATGTGGCCACTGGGGAACCAGACAGAACCAAGATGAAAATCGGGGTGAATCCTTCACCATCTCTAAGCCTAAATTTCTCACTCCAGGCTGTCATAAGAGACCACGAAGGCAGTTCTTGGTAAAGAAACATTGCAGCTCACAACTGTTCTGCCCTTTCAGAGAATTACCAGGTTGTACGTAGTGACTCAAGAATGTCACCTCCCTCTTTCCGTACCAGACTGTGCACACGGTGCCTGAGTTACTGCCCTCCTCACTCCCACATGCGGGTTATATTCCAGATTCAGCTCCTGTTGACCAACTCCATTCCAGGGATATTTTCCATTACGTACATTTGTCTTATACGTAAATTGGTGATATACACTAAGTTTTCCAATTTGATTTTTTTTTTAAGATTTTATTTATTTATTTTTAGAGAGGGGAAGGGAGGGAGAAAGAGAGGGAGAGAAACATTAATGTGTGGTTGCCTCTTGCGTGACCCATACCGGACTTGGCCCGCAACCCAGACATGTGCCGTGACTGGGAATCGAACCAGCAACCCTTTGGTTCATAGGCCATCACTGAATCCACTGAACTACACCAGCCAGGGCCCAATTTGATTTTTAAAAATTTTAGATTACCATATAGTAAACTTGATGTCGGAGGAGAATTGTACAAGTCTATGGACGTTAACACGTAGATCCATGTGACCACCACCCAAATCAGGATTCAGAACAGTCCCGTCACCCCCTGACTCCCTTGTAGGGATCCCTGTACAGTCACCCCCACCCCCACCTGCAACCCCACCCCCAGGCAACCACCAAGCCATTCCCCATCACTCACTCTTTTGGAAATGTCACATAAGTCAGCTTATACAGTGTACAGTCTTTTGAGGTGGGCTTTGTTCACTTAGCATAATGCTTTTGAGATTGGTACATGAGTTCTTTGTTCCTTTTTATTGCTGAATAGTGTTTCACTGGATGATGTTTGTGTATCCATTCACCCATTGAAGGGCATTGGAGTTATTTCCTGTATTGGGCGACCATTAATGAAGCTGCTGCACCATGGCTGATGTGGCTCAGTGGACTGAGTGCCGGCCTGCGAAGCAAGGGGTCACCAGTTCAATTCCCAGTCAGGGCACATGCCTGGGTTGCGGGCCAGGTCCCCAGTAGGGGGCACACGAGTGGCAGCTACACATTGATGTTTCCCTCTCTTTCTCTCTACCTTCCCCTCTGTCAAAAAATAAATTAAATAAAATCTTTAGAAAAAATTTTAAAAAATAAAGCTGCTGTAAACAATCACATAGACTTGTGTGAACCTAAGTTTTCATTGCCTTGGAGTGAATACCTGTGAGTGGGATTGCTAGATGGTGTGGTAAAAGTGTGCATAACCTTATAAGACATAGCCAAACTATTCTCTAAAGTGGCTGCCCATTTTTCAGTCCCTCCAGCAAAGGATGAGAGTTCCAGTTCCCTCACCAGTACTCAGTATTATCAGTATTTGCTTTTAATTGTGACCATTCTAGTAGGTGCATACTGGCTCACAACAGAACATAGTTCATTGTGTGGTGACCTTGAATGAAAGTTGACCAGCTAAGAGAAGGGGCAGGAGAGGCCTTAGGAGATGGCCCCTTCCCCACAAGAAGATCATGTGCTTTCTCGAGGGTGGTTACACTTATTTCAAAGGTGTGTTAACCTAGATGCATAAAAGCAATGGGCAGGACTTGCTTAAGGCAAAGATAAACCTTTTACTAAAGAAGTTATGTGTCTGCCATGACCAGTGTAGCTCAGTTGGTTAGGCACTGTCCCCCAAAGGGAAAGGTGCCTGAGTTGCAGGCGAGTCCCCAGTCAGGGTGTATTCAAGAAGCAACCAATCGATGTTTCTCTCACAATCGATGTTTCTCACCCTCTCTTTCTCCCTCCCTTCCCTTCTCTCTAAGATTAAATAAAGAAAATCTTTTTAAAAAGAAAAAGAAGAAGTTATGGGTCTGGGACATGACTACCCACCATGACCTGCCTAATTAGGAACTCATTTTCAGATCACCCTGTGATGCTTACTCTTCAGAGAACCCATTTCCACCTACAGTTCCAAATTCTAACAGCTTTAAGAGAAGATTTAGTCATCAGTGCATATTCCGTCTCCTCTTTTCTTTCTTAATAATGCTGAGGTACAGTTGTGGTTAAGGAGAGAATAAAATTTAAGAATTACCCTATGACATATAGTGGTCATTTGTCCGATTTATTTTTCTGATTTACCGCTTGGGGATGAACCTCGTGGCCAGTGTGGCTTCCTGGTGCCTCATTGGAGACTTGTGCCCATCTCCACTGCTCTCGCCTCGGGACTCCACACCCATCCTCACCGCTGAGATAAAGACCCCAATTTGCCAGTCCACTCACTTTTTCATGAACTGCCCCCAGTGGCCTGGGTGAGGAACAGAAATGGTATCTTTTCTGCCCTTTGTACAAAAACTATCTGGTGTCTGCCTTAAAGGCAGTTGTCAAACCTAGTTCAGGATCTGCTCTTTAAAGTTTGTTTAAGTCCTCAAAGTAGTTTGAAAGAACAACCTTTCCCCCCACTTGCTTCCCTGGGCAATGATGCCTTCGCAGCAGGTCTGCTGCCGGAGCCTGGCAGGGCAGAGACATGAAGGAGGCACATGTGACCGCTCACAGTCACGGCCTCAGGTCCTCCACCTCCCATTGTTCCCGAAGTCGTGCCGACACAAAATCCCTCTTTGCCGTGTTGGAGCTCACCCACGCATTGTCGCGTGGCCTGGCACTGCAGAACTTTGATCTTCGGTGCTGTGAGCATTTCATCACTGGCCCTATTAGCTGACGAAAAGTGAAGCAAAACTCTCAGAACTCAAAATTTGGTGTTAATCAGAGACACTGGCCTCTGAAATTCCATTTCTAAACTTGCTGCCCAGAAACAACGAAGTATTTCAGGCTGTGGATAGTGATGCGTTTTTCCATCAAGCTTCCCTCTCTCCAGCGGTTTAGATCTAAATGTGTTTAGGAGCCATATAGGCGCTGCGAATGAGCAAGGTTTCTCTGCACAAAGCCCCACTGCCAGGGAGGCAGCAGGGAATGGTGCGGACTGCGGCTCACTTCAAAGAGCCAGCCACCAATCCGTTGATTGTTGCTGTGTGGAATTTTGGAGTCATTGATTGCCAGGTCTTGCCATTTTTTTTCAAGAAAACTCTGTAATCTAGGTTCTTAGTGTTGGAAATTAGTTCACAGTATTCATGGGCAGACAAAGTAAAACCTAGGTGAAGGCCATGTATGGACAGTGCAGACCTCTAGATTCTGCGAAGGGAATCTGTATTTGTTTGTTCATGTGAGCAGTAAGTACTAGTTGCTCAGGACTGTGGGAGAAGCAGCATGGGATGAATACAGTCAGAGGCAGCCCCAAAGGGCAAGCAATTCTGCTGGAAGGGCAAGAGACACACTTAGCATTTCAAAATGGTTTTTCAAATGTGCAGTGTGATTTGAAATAGTGGTTCTCAAACTTTAGCGTGCATCAGAATCACTTGAAAGGCTTGTTAAAATAATACATTATCAATTGCCTACACTTTCAGTTTCTGACTCAATGAGTCTAGGGTGATGCCCACAAATTTGTATTTTAAACAAATTCCCGGCCAATGCTGCTGGTCTTCCCCCACTCCTGCAAAAAACACTATGCGGAAGTTCTAACCCCCTTTACCTCAAAATATGGCCTTATTTGTAAATAGGATCATTGCAGAGGTCATTTGTTAAGATGAGGTCATCCTGGAGTCACGTGGCCCCCTAATCCCATCTGACTGCTGCCCTTGTCAGAAGAAGGGAGGCCATGTGAAGACAGACACCCAGGCAAATACCATTCAAAGATGGAGGATTGGAGTGAGACTTCCTCTGAGCCCTTGGGAGGAACTAAGACCTCCAACACCTTGATTTTGGACTTCTGGACTCTAGAAGTCTAAATAACTTTCTGTTGTTTGTTACAGCAGTCCTAGCAAACTCCTACAGAAACACTAGTCAAATCTGAAATTCTGTGACCTAGTTTAACATAAAATACGTAATCATGGCGGTCCCATCAGGCAACTGCGAACTGACGTGATATGTGACTGTTGCTCCCTGCAGAAGGCCTGGGCAGAGGACGACTGGAGAGGGGTGGGTGGTTCTGGGTCTCCCTGAAGGCAGGAGTGGACGTCACCCCAACTCGGCCTGCTTGCTCCAGGATAGCGCAGAATCACCCATCTGAAAGGTCACCCTGTTAAGATTTAAAGTCACAATCCTAGAATCACCGTGTAAGTATTGGCACAGTGGATTGTTTCAAAGAAATCAAGCCAGTTTGAGTCCTCCAGCCATACATGTTTTTCTCTCTTTGTTCTGCTTGGAATTTAAAGCAGATTCTTAATTAACCCTTTGTAGCTAGCATACATGTGTTCGCTCGGTCTCCAGGAAATTCAGTGTAATTAGTGAAATAGGCCGTGGTTGTAGCCAAGTGCAAGGGCATGGAGTGAACACTGCATTCTGATTGGGTTTTGTTTTTGTGTTTGTTTTTGTTTCCTTTTCACTTAAAAAGTAAAGTTGTTATTGTGGTAAAGAACAACATAACATTGACCACCTTGACCATTTTCAAATGTCCAGCACAGTAACATGAGTTGTAGGCACCTTGTCGTGCGACAGATCTCCAGAACTTTTCCAGTTCGCAAAACTGAAACCCTGCACCTGTGGCACAGCAGCCCCCTTCTGAGCTCACTTTTTCACTCTGACCGAGTTAATAATTTGTGGAATTCAGTTTGCCGGGTTGCAACGCTAGACCACTTTGTGCACGGTTGCTAAGCTGCTGTCTCTGTCGTGACCAAACCAAGATGCTAACCAGTAAGAACGTGAGTTTTTCCATTCTCTGTCAGCACAGTAGATGTATGTGGATGAATTCATGCTGCCCCGTCAGCAAGTCCAGAATTGCAGGAGCCTTTCAAGAGGCAAATATAGTGACCAAAGTGATGGTTTGTAAGTGACAGAGTTAAAAAAGCTGAATGTAGGCACAGGGACCTCCGTGATGCTGGTGAATGAGGTGAACCTGAGGCCTGAGGCCTCTCGGGCCCCCGCCCCCACTGTCCTCTGCTCCTCTCCTGGTCCTCACAAGGCACCAAAGCACGCTCAGATTTCTTAAATGGTTTTTTTTTTCTTCTTGCTGCTACATTTGTTCTCTCTTCCCTGAGCTCCAGCCAGCTCTTTTGACTTTTTGAACTTTTGTTTTTATTCACAAAGGTAATTTCAAGAACTGTTCTGGGTTACACTTTTGGCATCTGGCCCCTCAGATAGCTACGATTAGTCAGGAACAGAGATCTGAAAGTGCATTTGGCAATAGTCTCAGCCTTTCACAACAGAACTAAACCACATAAAATAGGTGATTTTCCATCCAGGCATTCTCTTGAGAAACAGAACCCTCTATGTACGCCTTCCCCCACACTCCGAAGTTCTTGCCAGTTCACTTGTAAAGTATTTCCTTAATGTTTATGGCATGGGCATTTTTGCTCCTTTAGGTGGATTATTCGATGTCCGATGATTTTAGGAAAATTGGGACAATGCACATCATCCAAGCAAACCACACGTGGTACCTGAGCTCATAGATCTGTAGTTTCATTATAGTTATAACGTAATACCTGGCTTGATGTTGTCTGTGTTGTATACATAGGTCATAAATAGAAGGTGTTTTTGCTTGTTTCCAAGAAAGCTCTATAACCATTAAGGTTTGGTCAACTGGGGTAACATTACTGCCCACCAGCCAACCTCAAGGGCCTCCATAGCTCTAGTCATGGCCATTCTTAGGCCCCTCCCTAGAGGCCGCAGACTCTGTCATGTGACTCTCTGGGGTAGTCAAAAGCCCTAAGAACAGTTCACACTTCCTCTTGGAAACTCACAGCCACGTCACAAATCTTAATATTCTTCCTGTCTTGGCCAACCATTCACCTAACCAATGCTTTGAGGAGAGGTCTCAGGAGGGAACTCTGTGGAATTGTGGCTTCAACTGGCCCCCCCAACATTCAAGCTTCCCATCTTGCTTTGTTCCCTCTCCTTGCTGGCCCAGGTCTCTTCCCTGCATGGTGGAGGCTGTCCCAGTCCCAGGCTCCCTGCCCCACTCGGCTGCCTCTCCACACCCAGAGCCCAGGTCCCTCTCAGGCTGAGCACGCTGGTTTGCTGGCCCAGACTTAGCCCACGCCCCCATGCTGCCACATGGTCCCGCATCTAGGCACTGCTGCCTTCAGAATTCTGGGGTTGAGGTCAGCTTTGGATACAGGAAGCTGGGGAGTCTTCACCCCCAGCTGGTGCTCCAGAAGAGAGAGCAGAACACAGGTCATGGGTAGGGTTCCCTCACCAGGCCAGGGTCCGGGGCAGGTCAATAACAATCTCTCCCAACCATCCTTGTGCCCCTCAAAGCCTCCCTTCTGCTTTGCGTCATTGTAAAACGTTGTTGAAAAAGCAAATGGAAATACCTCCAAAAAAACACCTTATATTGGTTTTTTTCTGTTAATTTGTATTTCTAAACAACTGAGCATTACCTCACCATCTTAGTTTTAACCACTTTTTTTTCATGGGTAAGTTACTTTCAGTGGGACCAAACTTACTACGATGCCGCCGAGGAAGCTCAGGCTCTGGGGGAACAACACCAAGTCTGTGCTCGTGCCGTCCTGAAACGGGATTTTCCTCCCGGGCTCCACAGGCACACAGCTGCTAGGCAAGGCGTAGGTGTACGGGAGACGTAGGCTAGGCTTCTGGTCTTCCCCAGATGACAGTGTCAGTAACTTCTTCCCCGCCCACCCCCCCTACTGTGACAGGGAAATTCAAGTAGAGTTGGTCATTTCGGAAACGTGGAGTGGAGCGTTCACTTTTTTCAGGCACTTCAGTTCGGTGTGAGTTTTGCAGACGGCCTGGAGAGAGAAGATGTAGGGAAAGGACAGGAGAGCCTTTCCTTGGAGAAGAAAGGGGAGCTGCACTTCATTTGACTCTTGGGCCCGCACTGTGGGGCCCCTCCCCTACATCAGCTCATTCGGTCCTTGGGTGCAGCAATCTGGTTTCAGAAGGCTCTGCCCATCCAATCCCGCTGTAAGGATGGGGGATTCTAATTCTCAGACAGCAGCTTCTTGGGGAGGGAATTTTGTTGTTGTTGTTTGAATCCTAAAATTCTGCTGAGTCCATATTCTAAGCTATCAACTTTCCCGGGGGGGTGGGGCCAGAGGAGTAAGTTTGTAAACATAAAAGACCACCTAGGGAGAGCATTCCTAGTCTGCCCCACTCACTCCCCTCCTCATCTAGGGCTGCCAGTCACCTTGACCTCCACCTCCTAGGGCAGTGCTTCTCATGTTCCCATGGTTCCTGAGTGCATTTGTCTTCAGTTCCCAAGCAGTGACTCAGTAGCTTTTGAAAGGCAAGCTGGACTTCGAGGTCCTTTCTGTTTCTCGCTCCAGCGCTGCTTCTTCAGCAGCCATGTTGTTCTTGCTCCTTATTTCGTAGCATTTCCATGATGCTGGGAGGGGGCCGAGAATGTCCTGGTGTCCTGTGGGAATGAAGTCCAGGATGGCTTGGTGAGGGCTCTGGTTACAGCTGCATGTGCATATTTGCCCCTTAATATGCTTCTTTGAGGACAAGACTGTGTCCTACTTTGGCACTCACAGCACTTCAGACGGTGCTTGGCCCAATGAATGTGTGGACAGTCCAAACAGAGCAGGAAGAACAAGACTGTGTGATGAAAGTGTCTCACGTGGCTTGAGAGCCAGCAAGTTCTTTGTGACAAGCTGATGTCCCTCTCACGGCTTTAGACAGCAACTCTTGACTGAGTGTCCTAGAGGGTAAGGAATGAAACCTTGGACATCGGCATAAGAAAACAAGTGACAGGACAGCACCCTAGGACTAGTGATAGCAGGGCGCCCCCACCACGCTTGGACCTGTAGGGTGGGAAGGGGAGTGGCTTGGGGAACCTGGAAAGGATAACTCCGTGGAGAGAACCGCCTGAGCTGAGCTGAGCCCTCAGTAGGGGGACTCCACCAACTTGGCAGCAAGGAGGTGGGGTTGACCTCAGTCTCCTTCCTTGCTGGTGCCACCTGTTGGCCAGACCAAGCTAGAAGCCAACTGACAAGGAAACCTATTTATTCAGCCTCTAGGGGCAGCCTCCCTGGACCCAGAACTGGATGGAGAAGGGTGGGGCATGGATCTGGACAGGCAAATGGAAAATACCTCACCCTGACCCATGTGGCCCAGTTGGTTAGGCGTGGTCCCACAAAGTGAAAGGTCGCCAGTTCGATTCCCAGGGGTCAGGGGGCAGGGCATGTGCGGGTTCAGTACCCAGAGGCAACGTTTCCCTCCCTCTCTTTCCTGCTCCCTTCCCCCTCTCTAAAAATAAATAAATGTTTAAAAAATACCTCTAGTCTCTTGTCCTTTTGACACTCAACCCAGATGCTGTGCCTAAATAGCTGTACCCCCAGCTTCCTGGTGCCCCGCAGTGAACTCTTCCCAGGACTGAAGAGCACAGTTTGCCCCTCCATGGTGAGGGTCTCTTTCATCTCCTGCTCCTTTTTCTCCAAGGTCACATGCCCATCACAGACTCTTAAAAGGGAATACATTCTTTAAAGCATCACGCTTTTGTTTTCCTCGTTTTTCACTTCTTTAAAAATGTTATTGGAATGAGGAAGTGGAGAAGTTGTCCGAGGCTAGGAGCCTTGGTTCTTTTGCAGGTAGCAGCTCTCTCTTGCCAGGGCAACTTGCTCAGCAGGAAAGCTGTGTTCATCCTGCCCCTTCTGCCCGTGGGCACTGCGTCCCTCTCTGAAGGGATAGGAGCTGTCTTGGTGTCTAATGCACACTACAGGACTGGACCACTTTACGCTACCTTATAACCTTCTGCTTGCCACTGAGAGGATTCTGCTGAAGCTTCCTAATTTGCAAAATTCCTTAATATATGTGCAACTCATAAACTTAACTATCACCTCCCAATATATTGGTATCCTGGCAGCTCTATCTCTAGATCTTTCCCTGGAGCCCCACAATTCCTTCTCCACTTGCCTATTCAACATCTCTACCCACGTGGATCTCCCCCAGGTACCTCAGACTTATTATGTCCTGAGCTGCACTCCCAATCTCCCCTCCCCTGCCTGCTTCTCCCCTGTCCTTCTCTAGCTTGCTTTGTGGCATCACCATCTTCTTGGTGGCCCAGATTAGAAGCATGGCACTGCCCTTGCCTCTTCCTTCTCCGCTGACTCTCCACCGTGCCACTCAGCCAATCTTTCATTAGGTCCTATGGGTTCTGCCTCTGAAGGAACTCCTTAACCTTTCTCTTTATTTTCATTCTCATATTTTTCCCCTGGTCCAGGATCTCATTAACTCCTCCCTGAATGATTATGACATCCACTAGTTTCTCTCCAGTTCAACTCACCCCCAGATTTATTACAAAATAGCCACTTCTTTTGCTGAAATATCTCCGATGAATAATCATGTGAAGATATTCTCACTATCACTCAGCATTAGCTATCTCTACAAATCAAAGCCATAATGAGATCACTTCACATCCACTAGAATAGCCGTAATAAAACAAGAGGGACAGTATTAAGTTTTGGTGGGGATTTTGGAGAAATTGGAACATTTCTCCAGAACATTACACTGCAATGTAATTTCTGTAATGTAATTTAAAATGGATCAGCTGCTGTGGAAGACAGTGTGGCCATTCCTCAAAATATTCAGCATAGAGTTACCATATGACTCAGCATTTCTACTCATCAGACTATACCCCAGAGAAATGGAAATGTATGTCCACACAAAAACTTATATGCAAAGTTTATAGCAGCATTTTTCACACTAGCCAAAAAGTGGAAGCAACGCAAAAGTCCATCACCAAAATGTTGTATAGCTGTGCAACGGGCTTACTGGTGACAAAAAAGAATGAGGTATTAATACACACTTCAACGTGGATGAACCTTAAAAACTTTATGATAAGTGAAAGAAGCCAGTCTCAAAAGACCACATATCCTGTGATTTGGTTTATGTGAAATGTCCAGGACAGACAAATCTGTAGAGACAGAAAGTAGATTAGTGGTCCTAGGTCAGGCAGGGTGGTGGTGGTGCAGAATGGGGAGTAGCTACTAATGGGCACGGGGTTTCCTTTGGGGATGATGAAAATATCTCAAAATTAGACTGTGGTGATAGTTGCACAACTCTGAATATACTAAAAACCGTTGAATTGCACACTTTAAAAGAGCCAGTTGTATGGTATGTGAGTTATATCTTCATAAAGCTGGAGGAAGCATTTCTGATGGCCCTCCTGCCTACAGAACGAGGCCCACAATCCATACAGTAATGGAGGATCTTTGAACCCATGTCTAGCTCCTTCCTTGTATTCAACCGCTCCTCCTCTCTGTCCCTCATGCTCAACCCTCAGAGAACCATCTTGACCAGAATCTGCCATGTTCTTAGGTACCCCCAGCCCACTGTTCATGCTGCTCCCTCCACCTGGCATGCCATACCTTGTCTGCCTAGAGAATTGCTACTCATCTGCCATAGCCCAGTTCTCACAGATGTAACTGCTTTCTTATGTGTATTTTGGTCACCTTTTAGAAGTGTGTTCATTATAGCATTTTCTCTCTCGCATCGATGTTTCTCTCCCTCACTTTCTCCCTCCCTTCCCCCTCTCTAAAAATAAATAAATAGAATCTTAAATTAAAAAAAAAAAAATCCATTCTCATCTCCATCTTTCTTAGAGGCCTCTGGTGGGGGTGGCTCCCACCCTTGGCCTCCTCTTCCAGTTTCAGGGTGTCTTCCCCCTCCTTTTCCCTTCCTCGTAGGAAGTGCTCGGCTCCATGGCCCCTCTCTACGCTATTCCCCATCTTCTGCCAGTGGCCAAAGGGGGAACTGAAGTGGTCCCAGAGCCTCACCACCTGCTGAGTGAATGTCTACTCTCTCACCTTTCCATCTCTTCCTCCTCCAACCTTTCTTCTTAAATTCATCCCAAACTCAAGGGAAGGACCACTCTGCTCTATGCCTCTTTTAAATGACAGGTTCCACAGTGCAGGGGTGGCCAAAGAATGGGCAACACCATCCTTCAGGTTGGCTGGTGCCCCTATGGGATGGGCCAGGGGTCTTTCATCCAGGATTTCCTGGTTCTTAACAACAACCAGCAGCCTTTGTCTCAGCTGTTTGAGCGCAGGGGAATAAAGCCGGTCAGCAGTGGGAGGGGTGGGTCCCTGTGCTTCCCCAGATAATAGCCTCCCCTTGTTTCCACCTAGACGAGACAGATTGAGTTTGGAATGAACCTGCATCTTTGGCTGTCCCGGCTTGATTTACTTCCCACGGCCTTTGTTCTAGCACCAGTTATAATGACCCAGGCTGTAGAGATGTCTGGCTGCCCTGGCTTTTCCGTGTGCCCCACTTTTGATTGGCCTAATTATTTCTGTGGGTCTCCAAAGCTTGAACTGAAGGCTTAAAAGTAAAAAGAGGCTTAGCATATGCTGCGGCCAGACTTGCTGTTAGGTTTCTTCTTTCCCTGTGCATGAGGACCTTCTTTCGTTCGAGAACTCCGCCCGCATGGGCCAATTGGAAGGCGGAACTACAGCTGGTCTCTCAGCCCCTTCTCCTCCAGCACACACTCCCCCGCTCATTGCCTCTAACAATGCTGTCTTCTCTTTTGTCACATCATGTCAGGGTGCATTGCACATGATCGTTTGTTCAGAGCCCTGGAGTAAATGGGTGAGGCCATTCGTGGTTGGAAGTGACCACCTTCAAAGTCCAGCCAGGCACCTCTGAGCCCCATATAGATACTTGAGGGCCAGGGTTCCTGTACTTCTGCACACCTGTACCCCATTTTTTGGTAACCCAGTTGGCAGGCTCAGCCACTGAACTCTGGGGCACCATTCCCAGAAGGCCATGTGCAGTCTTTCCAGTGGGCTTGCTGCCTGAACCAGCCCAGCCAAGAATTCCTCCACTCCTGGGCCCACCTGCACCCAGCATTCCTGCATTTTCTGGCCTCCCAAAACTTCCCAGAAAGAAGACAGACTTTACAGTCAGCCTCTTGCATCACTTTCCTAGTCAGTGTGGCATTTCTTAAACATTCTCCAGACTCCACATCTTTGTTAAAAGGAAGGGCCCAAGCCTGTCTGTAGTCCTCACGATGCTGACTAATGTGGGACCCACCCTGTGCCTCGGGTTTGAAATCCACCTGCATTCCTAGCACAGGGAGCTGAGGATCTACTCTGCCTCTGGGTCCCTTTCTGGCATACAAGCATCTGCTTTTCCCTCATCTGAATTAGTTTATAATTTCTCCAGGAGTGGATACTTTTGGCTCTTCCCCCCTACCCTCCCTTCCCGCTTCCCCACCTCCCCCATTAGAACCAAGGCCTGGGTGGCTCCAGATCCATGCTCCTCAGCACTCTAACCCAGAAACCTGAGGGTCTCCGAGCATCCATGGTTGGCTGCCAACACCCTTTCCTGCGCCCTGTCACATCTGCTAAGGGCAGCCTTTGGTCTCGTGGAATTTTGTGGGAAACACAGTGAGCCGTTGCTCTGCAAAGCCTGTCATTCCTGCTGTCTTACACTTTTCTCCTGTTTCCCCTCCTGAGTTGATGGACTCCATCGCTTTGATTTCTGGGAGGTTTCTGGAAGCTTTTTTTTTTTTTTTTAAGAGAGAGAGGGGAAGCAAGGGAAAAAAAAAAGGGAGAGAAACATTGATGTGAGAGAGAAACATTGACTAGCCACCTCTCACATGCACCCCAACTGGAAACCAAACCCACAACCTAGGCATGTGCCCTGACCAGGATTCAAACCAGCGACCCCTGGCTTGGTGGGAAAACATCCAACCAACTGAGCCACACTGGCCGGGGCTCTGGGATCCTTAAACTGATTTTATCCATTGAAATATTTTTATGTTACCTCCCCCATCCATTTCTCTGTCCCACGTCCCGTCTCTCTCTATCCAATATGGAAACAAACGCAAGTGGAGAATCAGAAAATGAGCAAATGCTCAGACGTGGGGTGGGAGGACTGTGGCTCACATTAATCCATTGTAGGTGTGATGACCACCTACATAAGACATCATGTAGGCATGACATGTCACCCAGCTGCCTGAGAAGCAGGCCTTGATCACCCAAAAAAACAGCCATCAAGGTTTTCTTCTCCAGAGAGTTGGCTCTATCAAAACACAGCTCTGAACTAATAGCATCTTTTCCAGAGTTGCAATCATTTTGATCTAGTCAGTGCGTAGAGGGCAAATAGATTCTCTTCCCTGAAAGAGAAAGAGGGAAATGAAACTGTTTTTGATTTGTTGGCTTATTGCATAAATGCCTCATTACATTCCACAGAAAGCTTCTTCAATTTAAAAAAAATAAGGGATATTTTTTTCCTTAGTGTCATGTCTAGCTGAGAACTGCAGCCTCCTGTTTGAAAATCTGCCTCAGCAAACTTCAGCTCCATCATTTGGCCTTGAATTTGAACGTGCAGTCAGTCAGTAAGGGGTGCTGATAATCTTATCAGGGGGACCACTTGGACTGGGACACTGTCGCTTATTATGCCTTGTCCACGACTTACTGCCTCCTTTCTAACAACTTAGCAGCGTGGTCTGGTCCCACGTCATGCCGTGCCTGCTGGTATTCACAAGTCATGACTCACTTTCTGATTGCCAATCCGGCATTCTGTTTCCATCTCAAAGAAAGTCATGATTCTGCTATTTCACTGTGAAAGAAAGTGATTGCTTTAAAATCTTCACTTCTTTTCCAAGGAGTCCATACTTTATTCCAGCTTCACAGATTTGTCAGTCCTTCATGACAATAGGAGACCAGATTTTTCAGGCAAAGGACCTTTGGGGGATCCCAGCTTATCTCCAAATACGGGTCATTTCACGAGGCTAGAATCTTTCTTTGCTTGTTGCAGCTGGCATTCCTAACAGGCTTGGTCCCTCGTGCACAAAGCATACAACCCTAAAAGCACGTAGACCAGCTCTCCATTCGTTCAATTTTCTTGTCAGTTATGGCAGTCTGTCCCCCTTGCGTCTTGGAGGCCCCACGTCCACCTGGATGCACAGGAGCTGAAAAGAAGTTGTTCGTTCTTGGAGAGGGTACGGGTCAGGCAGAACTGTCAGGTGCAGTGTTTACACGGTGGGCTGGAGGGTGGGTCGTGAGTGGAAGTTTCTGGGCATCAAAGTGGAAAGATTTTTGACATTTCCTGAGCAACTACTACATGCCATACTCTATGCTCAGTGCTTTGCATTTTATCTCATCTAATAAAGAAACCACAAAAAACATCAGGCTCTTCAGAAAGAAAGCTGGGCCTGAGGACCAAACCTCCTAAGATAAGGAGGTAAAACATCCCCCCTTATCTCTGGAAGGGAATTCAAGCAGCTGTATTTTTTCTGAATGACAATTACTATTCACTGAGGACTTTTTCATGTGCCAAGCATTGAGCTAAGCATGTTATAGACATTTAATCTTCACCAAAGCCCAAGAAGGTAGGGTTCTGATCCCTGATCTCGTTACCTTCTGCTGCATGACAACTTCAGAGCTTAATGACTTAACATGGCACCAGTCATTTGTTTCGATCGGAACCTACGGTGTGGGCAGGGCTCTGCTGGGCTGGCTCATCTCTGTTCCCTGCAGCCTCAGCCAGGCGACCATGTGGGGCCCTGGACCACACAGCTGGCATGTGGACAGGTGTCCTGTGCTCTGCTGCTTCTAGATCCTGTGACATTCCTGAGTTAGCCAGAGCACCTGACCAACCTCAGCCCAGGTTTTCATTTCTTTTCCTGCCTTAGCTGGGCCTGTGACATCAGTTCCCACCGCAGCTACCGGGGCCCAGGGAAGCAGATTCTAGAAACATTCCTCAATTACTTCACCTGTGTTTGGCATTGACTTTTAAGAACAACCCTGGCAGAATCCTAGGCTTGAGAAGAAAAGACCCAGAGAAGTATGTGAGAACCATCTTCAGGGATGGGGAGGGTAATGCGTAGGTCACAGAGTGGCCAGTACTCTGTGACTCACACTGTTTGTGAGCAGGGCTTGGCAAACTATAGCCAGTGGGCCAGAGCCTGCTGCCTGTTTTTGCATAGATCTCGAGGAAAAACAGTTCAGCATTTTTAAGTGGCTGAAGAAAAAAGCAAGAAGAATATGTAGCAGGGTTGAATAGTTGCAACAGAGACTGTATGGCCCACTAATGCTGTTATAGAAAAAGCTTGTCCTGGAAGGCAGGCTCAGGACCTGTGCTACCAGAGCTGGACTTCAAGTCCACACAAGAACTAGTTTTCCCACCAGAGTTGCCCATGAGTGGGAACAGCAGCCCTCAGCTGAAGGTTATGCAGGCAGATGGCTGTGCCTAGGATGCTGTAAGTCAGTGGTGTCCTGGTCAGTGTGTAACAGTGGTTCTCCAGGCAAGAAAAACCATGATTTGGCCCTGAATTGGTGTGGGCCAATTGGTTAGGCATCATTCCACAAAGCAAAAGGTCACCAGTTCGATTCCTGGTCAGGGCACATGCCTGGGTTGTGGGTTTGGACCCTGGTCGGGGCACATATAAGAGGCAACCAGTCAGTGTTTCCCTCCCTCTCTCTCTGCCTCCCTTCTCCTCTCTCTAAAATATAAGTAAATAAAGCCTTAAAAAAAGGAAAGAAAAGCCCTGATTTGTAATGTTTGTCTATTCCTGTGATACAAATCCCACCATGGCTAATTTCCAGTTCTGGCATGATGTCACTGGAGGTGGAGCTGGGAAGAGACGCATGTAGTTGGCTCTTCGGTAGGCTCAGGGGATCACCAGTATGATCACCTGCCTCAGGTGGCTCCCAGTCTGGAGATGCACAGGGATTTGGGAAGGAACAGTAGTGCTGGAAAAAACACTTTGAAATTCCGTTCGCCTGCCGGGGCCCACAGGCAGCCATCATGGATCTCTATGAGCGCGGAAAGATTGAGTGCCTCGCTGTGGATCATGGAGCTGCTAGTTCACCTGCTATTTCATTGTCCTCGTGTTTGGTTTAGAAAACCTCGATTTCTACAAAGATTGATAAGTTTGACTGCATCCAAGTGTAGAAGTTCTGTTCAACAGGACATCACTTTACGCAAAGTTAAAAGGCAAGTGACAGATGGGGCGAAAACATTTGGAATACAGAAGAGATCAAGGCTTAGTATCGAGAGGAGGCAAGGAATATCTGTCAATCAATTAAAATTGAAAACAATGGCAGTCCGATAGAAAAATGGACAAAGGGTGTGGGCGGACAGTTCATACCCACTCAAACACAAATGGCCTATAATCCTGTGGAACAGCGGTAGTTTTGCCTCCAAGCAGGGAAATGTAGGATAGAACAGTAACTCGTTTATATCACCCTTTGGAATAGCCCAAAATAATAATACCAAGCAAGAGGCTCTGGAGAGTAGCACACTCCTTAAATATGTAAAACCATCCTGTCAACCCAGAAATTCTGTATTGGGCTATATATCCTCAGGCTGAGAAGAAAAATCTCACACCCTCTGCAGACACGGGTACACCAAAAAGTCATTGCCTAATTGCTTGTGATAGTGAAAAATTAAAAACACATAAATGGCTACATGAACTCTGATCTAGACATCCCCATGAACACCAGGCAGCAGCGAAAGTAGGACACAAGAGCTCTTTACCATTGCTGAGGTGAAAGAGCAAACTGCAGAATAGCGCACGTAGTCTGATGCCATTTATGTTCTTACAACATCCAAAAATCGGCGCTGTGTAGTTCACAGAACATACATACAACGTTTGAAGGGATGTACATACATCATGTTCATAATAGGACATGCATTTGGGGAGGTGGGGAGTGGGAGGGAGAGGGCCAGGAATGGGGATGAGGGGAGCTAGTCAGAAGGGACTTTAGTTTTATATAGGGAAGTTTTTGTCTTTCTTTGGGAGAATATATTTATGTAATTCTTGCATAATATTTTTAAGAGACCAAATTAGAGTTCAGTCTCCCCAACCGGAATGGAGCAGGTGAATGTGCCATCACCCTGGTAAGCCCAGACCCTCCAGGTTGGCCCGAGGGGGCAGCGTGTGGTGAAGGAGCATCTGGGTGTGCTGGTTGTTTGGGCCCATGGACCTGAACTTCCCTGAGGACTTCCTCTAATCCCCTCTGTCCACACAGGCCTCAGTGTTCCCTTAACAGTTGCCTGAGCAAGAAACCGCTTTTTTCTTTGATTTCCTATTACACAATTGAGACTGGACAGAAACAGGCTAGATTCATCTTTATTTAACAGGAAGGAACGAGAGTCACATTAAATGGGTGCTGTTGGGCTGGGGTGGTGGCACTTCCGTCTGCCGATCCCCAGCCCACCTTCCCCCTCACCCTCACCCTCCTGGCAACCTTTCTCCCACCCCTCCACGGCTGCCCTGAGGCACATGTAGATTCCTCTCTGTCCAGACTCAAGGAAGGGTTCAGAGAGAGGTGTCCTCTCCCACGGAGCCACAGCCCAGCTTCCAACTCACCTGTTACTGTCTAAGTACCCTCCTCTTCTGCGGGTTTTTGGCCCCAGGGATGTTCACCCATTTCAGGAAAACCCTACCGATTGTTAACTGTTATCAGTACAAGTAGGGTTCTTGCAGTGTCCAAAGGAAAATAATTTTCTGAGACCCTCATGGAAGGATGGGGCTCTGTGTTATGGTTCATTGATGATGTACAATTAAGGAGGTTCCCTTCCTGACTTCCCAATATCCCACCTCTGTCTCTCTCACCATGGAAGAAATCCAGTCTTGTCTAATGGGGGGCCAGGATGGCCACTGCCCAGAGTCTGTGCTCCCTATTAAAGTACAGTCCAGACCAGCATCCAGTTGGCTTAGCGTGTGTGTCCCACCGTAGTTGATTGCTGTGCTGCAGTATCCAAGCTCCCTCCTGGAGGCCATGAGCCACGTGTCTTTGGAGACAACAGGTCTGTGCACCGTGGGAGGGTGGGTCATAAGTGAGAGAGAGAGCTTCTTTGTTCCTCTGGGGTTATAACCAGGAGCTTGGGTTTGTGACAGACCAGGTGCTTTCTCAAAGTAACCAATCGACTTTCTAAGTTTTTGCAGGCTTTGGATGGGTTTACACCCCCTCACCCCCTAGTTAGACTGACAGGCCTCTAGTGAGCATCCAGCAGCACTTCCCCCAGTGCCCCCCAGCAAGCCAGTATGGAAGATGGGAGGGAGGAGTGTCCATCCCCTTGGCGAAGCCATTCTGTGGTCCCCTGGGGTGTAAAGCTGTAGCTTCCTGGCTAGCAAGCAGGCTCATTATGCTCCCCAGTTTATTAGGCTCAATGTCTAGTTCCCTTTGCTCCCCTGTAACCACAGGCACATGTGGCCTCATTCCATTGTTAGCACGACAGCCACATCAGAATCTCACACCATCAGTCAGCATCTGGACAAGAGATAAAGACAGACAGTAGCTTCAAGGGTTTTTCTCCCTGTTGCCTGTGGTGAAGAGAAGTTAAGGCACTTACCTTGTGCCAGACATTCATGCCTTTATCACCATCCTGCCCCCCAGTAGTAATCATGAACAGGAGCTGTTAATGCCCCCATTCTAATAACAAAGCAGCTGTGCCTCAGAAAGTCACTTAACCTGCCCATCTGAGTCAGAGCCCAGATTGAAACCCAGAATGCCTGCCTCCAATGCCTTTTAACCTTTGAGCGGTATTCTTCCCTTAGGGATTTTGCTCTAGAAACCTTCAGAAGGCTCCTGCCTGTTTTTCTGAAGAACCTCATTGGATAAAATGAAAATGAAAAGTCACTTCCCCCATGAATTTTGAGTGCCGGGCTTTCTTTTCAATGCGAATCCCCAGAACTCCTTTTAAGTTGTTACTTGAATTTTAGGTGAAACAGATAGAAAATGTATTTTCAGAAACATCTTGCATTTTGGATTCAGAGGAGTGTGAAGGTTAGGAATTCCTTTGATACTTTTTTGTGTAATTTGGGGACAACACAGCATATGAGCAAAGACCAGTGTTCCCAAACCCCCAGCCTGCTTCCGGACCTTAAAGTCACATCAGTCTCACAAATGTGGAAGGGAGGGAGTTAGGCCTCATCTTTCCCTTCAGATTCCTCAGCTTCAGTTTTACATTCCGCCAAGTCCTCAGTTACCCAAGGAATTTAAATTAGAATGGGAGAGGTGAGAATGTAAAAAACCCTTCAGGACTTCCCCAAGATTAACAAGGTAGAATTGCCAACACACAGTGAGGGCATTGGAGCACTGAGTTTCAAGTTTGGGGTTATTTAGAGGCAGAGCCCAAAGTTGTGGGTACTTCCTTCTGCTCACACCTCACATCACAGCCACCAGGATAGTTATGTTTAAAAGAATCATTGCCCTGGCTGGCGTGGCTCAGTTGGTTGGAGCATTTGTCCTGTAACCGAAAAGTTGTGAGTTTTATTCCCAGTCCAGGCACAGGCACAGGTGTGGGTTCGATCCCCAGACCAGGCATGTAAGATACCCAGTGCAGGTGCATGGGATCCTCGGTTGGGTGCATATGGGAGGTAACCAACTGATGCTTCTCTCGCAGGTCAATGTTTCTCTTTCTCCCTTCCCCTCTCCTTTCCTCTCTCTCTAAAAGCAATGAGAAAATGTCCTCAGGGGAGGATTAGAAGGAATGAATGAATGAATGAATCATCTCAAAGGACTGAGGGAATCACTTCAGGACTGGAGTAGATATGCGTTTGTCACCCACATTTTTCTGACCTGAATTTAAAAGTTTTTAAACAGTGTATGAACAAACCCTTCCTTCATAGGGGAACCTGAAAGCAAGACTAACAAAAACACTAGCGGATTCTAATTGTCCTTCCCTTTCCTTCTTTCCTCTTCCTGAGTTGCTTTAGCCATCCTGTAACATTTTGTTCGCAGCCTATGAGCAGTTACTACCTGTTAAGGGTTGAATTATCCACCCCCCACCCCGCAAAAAAAGTAAATAAATAAGTTGAAGCCCTTACCCCGGTACATCAGAATGTGACCTTATTTGAAAACAGTCTTACCAGGTGTAATCAGATTAAAATGAGGCCGCTAGGGTGGGTCCTAATTCAATCTCACTGATGTCCTTATAAAGAGGGGAAATGAGCACAGACACAGACATGTACAGGGGAGGACCAAGTAAAGAGGCACAGGGGTGAGTCTGCGTGAAGGCAGGGTTTGGAGTGATGCGTCTGCATCCAAGGAATGCCAGAGATTGCCAGCACCTGCTAAAAGCTAGGAAGAAACGAGGAAGATCCCCTCCAGGTTCCAGAGTGAGTGTGACCCTGCTGACACCTGGATTGCACACATCCAGGACCGAGAGACAGTGAATCTGTTGTCTGAAGCCACCCCGTTTGTTAGCGCAGCTCTAGCAGGCTACTCTAACTACCTGCACCCAACCCTTATAAAACAGACATTTAGGATAAAGTGAGGTGGAGAACTTCAGTTCATCTCTCATAGGTAGAATGACATATTTTCCAAAGGTGGCTGCTACACCATCGCCGGGCCTTCACATGTGTCTAGACCCTGGAGATCCCTAAATCTTTCCTTGAATCTGGCTGGGTTTAGGACTCACTTGGGATGCTGTGTGACTTCTGAGGCAGTTTCCGCCCTGCTTGCAGGAACTCTTGCCTTGGAGCCGTGGGCTGCTGTGTAAATAGTCCACTTGTCTTGAGTCGGCCATGCTGAGAAGAAGCCCAGCTAGTCCAAATGAAGACCACTTGGAGACCCGAGACTACCTGGAGAGAGTAGACGCAGACCCCTCCCAGATGCTCCAGCAGTCCTGTAGGTTCAAATTCAGCCACTCTCTGATGGTACCCCCATGGCAGACCCTGAGCCAGAGCTGCCCAGCCAACCCTTCCTGGATTCCTGATCCACAGAAGCCTTAAGAGGTTAAAAAAAATGTCACGTTTAAAGCCACTAAATCTGTTACACAGCAATAGAAAACTGGAATAGTTAGTGTACTCCGTGCTTTGCATTGGTTGCTCTCCTTTAATTTTAATTTTGAAAATGTATTGCATTATTACTTCTGATTAAATAAATTTGTATTTAGAGCAGATAGAACACAGCCACAAAAATCTTAGTGGCTTAACATGAGGGGATTTATTTCTCGCTTGCTCAGAGTCCCATGTGGATGTTATAGGGTGGGTGGCTCTCCCTCAGACAGTCACTCAGGGATCCACAGTCTTCAATCTAATGTCTCTGGTCTCCCCTGGTGCCCTTTGGGGGCCTCTGCTGGGTCACCTGTGTTTGTGTGGCCAAAGAGAGAGGAGAGAGAGTGTAGAGGATCGTGCAGGATGTTGCAGGAGCCAGGCCTGCAAGTGGCACGTGTCATCTTGGTCCACATTCCACTGTCTAGAACTAGTTTTGGATTCCAGGGAGCAGGGAAGTGCAGATTAGCTCTGCATCCAGGAAGAAAAGGTAAGTTTGGTGGAGCCTAGGAAGAGATCTGCCACATCCACACACAAGCTTATGAACCTGAAGTTACCACACCTGAGAGATCAGCTTCTCTCAGTGTGGTCCATCAGCGTCAGGATCACCTGAGTAACTGGTTAAAATGCAGGTCCTAGGGCCCCACCTCCTGAGTCTGCACCTCAGTAACTGGGTTCTAAAAAATTGCATTTTTACCACATTCTCCCAATTATTGTGTACACTAAAATTATTTAGAAAGTCACTTTACCTAGTTGTTCAACCTGCGTCTTATACAGACAGCAGAGTCCAGAGCAGTGACGCGATCCGTAACTCCTCTTCAGTCACCCACAGCCTGAGGCCAGAGCTGGGGTTGGGAGGCCTGTGTGTGGAGGCCCATCCAGTCCTCCCGCCATGTCACCTCTCAAGGGTCAGTGTCATAGCAGGCCAGGGTCTGCACAAGGGTGTGCCCTGGGAGCTTCTGAATTGTTCCACTGGCCCCCAATTTACCAACCACACATGCTTGTTCCGTGACCCCCAATGGGGAAATTCAGCCCAACCCCAAAGAGTCACATTTCCCTTGAAACGGCTCATCACGTATGGTTTGCAGCCCAGAATCTCCTGAAGTTTCGATAATGACCAGACCCAGTTCAGAATCGAGTCCTGTTATGTCTTGCACAATTCCTAGCACGAGTTAGGAACCCCGAATAGTGTTTTATTTTAGAAATTGGAACCCCATGATAATTCCTCTTATGTCACTCTGAAGGCCCACTTTGTTTTTAAAGCTGTAATGTGTCCTAATTACAGTCTGTTACGGGTAGCTCTTAGGGGAGGCATTGGTGGGAGGGAAAGGAATGGGAGGAGAGGGAAACTTCATATTTTCCAGCTCTCTTGGCAAAAACAACCAATGGTTATTAGCATTCATTTCACATAATTTCCATGATAATGCTGTAATTTAAAACACTCTGACTCAAAGACCTAATAAAGGAGGTTAGACTTACTTTCTAAATTTGCTGCACAGATTGCTCATCACTCTCTCTCTCCACCAACCCTCCTTCTCTTAAACAAAATGTGAAATTTGGAACAAAGAGTGAAAGAAAGAGCCACAGTTCGCCCAGTCCCCTTGTTGACGTTGTTTGGCTCTTCAGCAACAACATGGGAAGCCTTTGCATTCTGGTTCTGAGCACGCGTGTGGAAGTACCAATGTGACAAAAACCCCGAGTCCTTTCTACCTTCTGAGATGGGGGCGGCTAAATAGGGGGTAAATTGTCTAATGGCGTTCATCATGCTCCCCAAGCCCTGGTTATAATCACTTACTTTCTATTACTTTGTTTAATGACTCCAAAGATTTTATAAGTAGAGGTTCATGGCTGAATCATCTGCCTTCCTGTTTCGAAGGAGGGTGTGAAGGAGGGTGCCCGTGTACATAGGGCATTAGGGGCAGCAGGAAACCAGTGAATGGGTCCAGGCCCAGGGAGGTGGGGGCTCCCCTAACCTTCCTGACATCTAGCTGAATGATTTGGCTTCCTGGACAAGAGATAATGTGGACCTCATCATGAACGACGTACGATTTGAACAGAGACTTGAGAGCAGAGCAGATGGAGAAAACTAGAGATGACCTGGGCCTTCTTTCTCTCAGTCTTGATCAGGCACTGCCACTTTGCAGGCTGGTCCCTCCCTGGGTGGCTCCAGGGTTGTTTCTGGTCCTCACTTCTGCGGTCAGGAAGCACCATTGGAGTTGAGTTGCTCAGCACAAGAAGACAGAATAGGGGGGCAAGAGGTGGCCACATCGGCAAGAAAGAGGAGCAAAGGCCTGGTCTGGGGCAGCCCTGGGATTCCCAGGAAGGACCTGGGCCTCCGCACTGAACCAAGCTGTTTGGGTGCTCTCAGAGTCTCCCCAGCTCCAGGCAGCCGAACCCCAGTTGGTTCTCCATGTCAGGAAACCGGCAGCCTGTGAGCAAGGGAGCATGTGGAAGGCCCTGGAGGCGGGCAGAGAGGGGAGAAGCTGAGACTGGGCACCTTAGTCACAGGAGAAGCCCCTCCGGGGAGTGCAGCGGTCTCGCCACACCAGTGGACTTGAGTGGGGAGAGCGGGGAAGCAGGACAGGACTTTCACATTGAAGCCTGCCTGGGGGAGGGGCCTGGCACTCTACGGGAAAGACGGCTTCCTTCCCTCCTAGCACCAGTTCCACTCTGAGCCTCAGCCTCCTGCCGAACCTGTCTGCCAGTTGCTCTGTGTATATTATCTTTAGTCCTCAAAACCCTGAAACTAATAGCTCTTATTATGCCTGTATGGTGAGAAAAATGAGGCCCCAAGAGAAGGACTAACCTTCTGGCTGCAGAATTAAGAGTGAGCCCAGTGCCAGCTGGGGGCCCACGGAGCTGTGGTCGCCCTGAGTGCTGGCCACCAGCGCCGGAGAGCACAGAAGCAAACAGCTGCCGCGGCATCTGCCTCAGCATTGGTCGGATGACAATTTCCCATGTTCCCTCCTCTTTTCCTGTACTTGAAGGTTTCCCTCTTTGTTATTGTTGGTTGTAAGAGGAGTAAGAACATGGAGAAGTGAGAAGCAGAGGGTTCACAGGATTGTGTGGGAGCCAGCACAGGGCACGTGCACAGTGGAGAGGGGAGGACAGCAAGGCCCCGAGGCTGCCGGCAGGAAGGCCACTGCCCCAGGAGTATGGCCAACTGCAGGCCTGTGCCACCCAGCAGGGCCACTGTCCTTCCTGGCTGGCTCTGGCTGGGGCACATCACAGATCTGCCAGAGCCCTCTGCCTGGGCCCCGGGGGTGAAGGGGTCACATGACCCTCTGGCTAAACATCCCAATGTTAAATATCAGAGGCAGGCTGTTAAGACTTTGAAAAAGGATCCTCAGTTTTTAGTGCACTGACAGTCACCTGGGGTGCTTGTTTAAAATGCTGTGTTTCCTCATCCCCACTCTTAGAAATTAAATTCTGAGGCAGCAGTTTGGAAGTGAGGCCCCAAATCTGCATTGTTAAAACAGCCCAAGCAATTCTGACCCCAGGGACCCTGGACCAGGCTAAGGAAGACACTGACTTGGAGGGTGAAGGGGAGGAATCTGAAACTTTTCTTTAAGAAAACAGCTTTTTCTCTTTTGTCGTTATTGTTTAATCTCACACGCACCAGTTGTAGATGTAGGTATCATGTTTATGGAGCTGTCTTGCCGAAAGAAAGATAATGAACACAGCAGTTATGTGCATAATTGCAGTTAATTATTATGTTGTGAATGTATGGTTAAACGATAAACATTAACTTATAAAAAGTCTTATTAAAAGTTCCCTGTTATTTGCCATTAATCAAGGGAGTTTGTTCATTTATCCTCTTGATAAAAATGTCTAGAGCGCTTGCTGTGTGGCCGGTGCTGGGCCATGAGGTGGCGGACGGCGGGGGGCCAACCCCTGGCCTCCAGGCACTCACAGTCTGGCCTGGGGGGTTGAGCTGTGTGTTTCAGTTTTGTGTAAGTTTTTTCTTACTAGTTAAGGTATTTGTTAAATTCATTACTAACTATGATTTTCAGAAATATGTAGGGATTTGCATAGAAATAAATACAAAAGAAAAATCCTTATCAGGCTATATATTATGATTTGAGGCTTTAAGAAACTGGTTAACATACAGAACAGGAACTTTCCAAGTACTCTCTGACTGAGCTAGGGCGATGTATTTTTAATAAATTCTATACAAAGTTGGCTTGTAGTTTTGTTTCTTAGTGACTTAAGACTTCCCCGCCAAATATGTTTCATTAAAATGCTTTCAGGATACATTGATTTCCCCCCCATCACGTCTCTGCTTCCTCCCCTCACTTGTGAACAGAGCACCACTAGGAAAATGGTACCCAGGTGGCTTCAAGCACAAATGTGCCTGAATGCAGATTTCTCATCCAGCAATGAGAAGCACGGAGAGTTCTGCTTCCGTGCTTAGCACAGCCTTATGCTGTTCTTTTGCCTGAAATTTGAGCATGCCAACGGTCTACGAGAGAACAGATCAGTATGAAACAGAATTGTCATCAATAACCTCTGCTTCTTGGTTTCCAGTGTTGCAGGTGGTGAGCTGTTTGACTTCTTGGCTGAAAAGGAATCTTTGACTGAAGAGGAAGCAACCGAATTTCTCAAACAAATTCTTAATGGTGTTTACTATCTGCACTCCCTTCGGATTGCCCACTTTGACCTCAAGGTATGTTGCTGAGCGTTAGCCAGACAGAGGCTGCTGGAAGCCGCAGCACTGGCTGTTTGCTTGCTGGGAAAGTTTGAGGCATTTGAAAGAGATACTTGTGTCATTCCTGTGGGTTTAACAAATGAAATTATCTGTGTAAATTGGCAAGTGTATAATGCACACCTCCCACAGAGACTCCTAACTTTTTCTGTGGAATAGAGGTTTACAATTAACGATTACATTCAAGAATCCCTGGGGAAGCACCTAGGGGTCTTACCAGCCAGGTCTTTAAGCAAGGGAGCTGCTGGTGGTGATGGGGCATTGCCAGCCTGGACTGCCCGCTGTCTTCCCGGTCTCTATCCCCCTGTGGCTGCAGGGCATGTGAGAGATAGAGGGTGCCTGCTCTCTGCCCTTCCTCTTGATGCAAAGGCTTATGGGCCAGACTCTGTCGCCAGCAATCAATCAAGCCAAACTCCAAATCTGGCTAAGTGGGGACATGCCTGGCTGGAGGCAAGGCATTATGGGAGGAAATGTCATACTCCCAGCCATCACAGAGGTTATGGTCTCTTTGGGAAGGTAAGGCACCCATGAGCAACAGGAAGGGACAACGTTAAGATTCAAGGTACAATCGAAGGCAGTGAAAAGACTGCCACAAAGCAGGGTGTGATCAGTGGCCAAGGGAATGATTCAGATCATTGGGGCTAGGACAGGGCTTAAGAGGAGGAAGGATTCCATTCATACTGTAGTGAAGCTGTTAGGACCCCGTCTGGATCCTCCCAGCGCTCACTCATGACACCCACAGACTGCTGATGCAAACACCCACAGCGCTCTGCCCTGGGAGCGGGGAAGGTTGAAGAGCAAATGCCCACAGCAGCAGCTCTTAGCAATGGAGGATGTTCGAGATGGTGAATAAACAGCCTGACTCCCTCCTGCTTTCGTGGGAAGACTCTGAGCACTACTCTTTCTCCCCGGGTTCCTAAAGGGACGACACTCCCTCACTCCCACCTTGAAAGGCACCTTTATCAGCTTCCTTCCATTGCTCGCCCCCCATTTCTCTACCGAGTGGCCCCCACATAAGCGACTTGCACCCGAATCCCCGTCACAGGTCTGCTGCGGGGAGAACCTAAACCGAAACATCTATTGTTCCTGGTGTTTTCTCGCATGTGCCCTTCATACCTATTTTCAGTTGTTTTTTCAGGGGAGGGAGGGACTGTCCAGCCACCTTGTCCTCAGCAGAGGACACCGGGGCTGCTATTCTTTTTAGCTGTAATACAGTAAAAACAACATAATTCACCGTTCTAGCCATTTTTAAGTATGCAGTTCGGTGGCATTAGTACATTCACATGGTTGTGCAGCCATCACCAGTAAGTTCTAGAAGTTCCATTTCTAGAACGTACAGATCTTCCCACACTGAGGCCATGTGTCCATGACCCTGGAGCTCCCCGTCCTGCCCCACCCCTCTCCTGGCGGCCACCATTCTACTTCCTGTTTCTGTGAACTTGCCTGTCCCAAGTACTTCACACAATGAGATCATAGAACACTTACCCTTTTTTATGTGGCTTATTCCAGGGAGCCTAATGTCTCTAAGGGTCTCCACGTTGTGTCACATTTCAGAGTCTACTTCCCTTACAAGGCTGAGTGACACTCCCTTGCGTGCATCTACCACATTTTGTTTATCCGTCCCTCTGCTCCTGGCCATTGTGTTTTCCTGCGGGCAGTCATTGTGCATGTCGCTGCTCTGAGTGTTCGGCCCTGTTTCTCTTTTCCTTTAAGCCCGAAAACATAATGCTTCTGGATAGAAACGTTCCCAAACCTCGGATCAAGATCATCGACTTTGGGTTGGCCCATAAAATTGACTTTGGAAATGAATTCAAAAACATATTTGGGACGCCAGAATTTGTTGGTAAGTTTCTTTGCTCCTGTGGTCATGTATTTCTCCTAAACATTATGTTGGCAAAATTTCCCCTGCTGTGGCACCATTTCCCTGGTACATGTTCCTGATTTACGTGTGTACATACTGCCTGTTGGTTCACTTCCTTCAAAAACTAACGTGCCCTTATTTCCCCTTAGCTCCTGAGATAGTCAACTACGAGCCTCTCGGTCTTGAGGCAGACATGTGGTAAGTAGTACCCTTGATGTTGTTGTTTTTCTGGTTTAAAATATTGTTCTTCTGATGTTTGTTTTTGTTTCTGTTTTGTGTCTAGGAGTATTGGGGTGATCACCTATATTCTGTAAGTACCCAAATCCACAGCTGGTCTTCTTCCCCCCTTTCTTTGGGACCATATGTTTTACTAGCCAACCATGTTGATCTCTTCCACTTATGCATGCTTTTTATGTAAATGCTCATTTTACACCCCCAGAGCACGTTTGTTTTATCCTGATTAGACATTTTCTCCTAGTTCAAAATGAGCCATCAGAAGCTGTGACATAATCACTGGAAGAAAGCATGTCTGTCCATCACTGAGAAAATCGGGAAGGGTTTTCTTTTTACCGACTAGATGCTGTTCCAAAGTAACTTGGTAAAGGCATCCTTTGCATTGAGCTGAAGCTTTGGGGCATGGCAATTAAAACGCCCTGTAGAATGTGATGGAATCCTACAGTGACTGTCCAAGCACCAGATCACAGTCTTACTCCTCACTCCCCTTATCAGAGATCACGGGGATGAAATGACAACACGAGAGGTCATTGTTCATGTTCTGTGCCCACTTTCTTAACAGCCTCAGTGGGGCCTCACCATTTCTCGGAGACACTAAGCAAGAAACGTTAGCGAATGTATCTGCCGTCAACTACGAATTTGAGGAAGAATACTTCAGTAACACCAGTGCCCTAGCCAAAGATTTCATAAGAAGACTGCTCGTCAAGGATCCAAAGTGAGTGTCCCTTATCCCAGAAAGGTGCTCAGCCACGGCCTCAGCCAGACGAGGATTAGTCCCTGTTCTGTGCATGTGGCCACATGACCGAGACCCTGACTATTTGCTCCTGGCAAAAGGAGGTGTGAAATGTCACCAAACGTGCAGGCAGGGACCCTCGTTCCTGCCCAGTCAGTCCTGCAGGTGGAGTAAAACGATCTCACGAAGACTCACATTTTCGGCTTGCTTCCATGAAGCAGGCCCCAGCTGTACCTTCTAGAACTTATGTTTGGTAGGCGCGGCCAGCACAGAAACAGTGTCAGTGTGTGCTTCACAGTGTTGTTTTTTTCACCCCTCCCCGCCCCCACAAAGGAAAAGAATGACGATTCAAGATAGTTTGCAGCATCCCTGGATCAAGGTAAGATGCATGTTTTGATTGGCTTGGGTACAAAAGGGCATCCTGAAGTCCGTTTGTTCTAGGCCATTGCTAGTAACTGTGGGTTCTAACCACAGGGCACCTCTGAAGTACTGTGTCTGCTGCTGGTGCCATATTTTAACACAACTACCAGATGAGAGTATGCTAATGATAACAGGCGCAGAGGAGAAAGCTATCACAAATCAGTACTGTAAACAGAGAGCCGAAGGTCAAGTCTATTCAATAGCTATGTTCGGTTTGACCTGTGGGATGTTGGCCCACCCAGACAATATCTTTTTAAAAGTTTAAAATTAATTTCCAGAATTGAAATATATCAAATCTGGATTTCCAACTTCTTTTGAAAAGTTGAGAGATCTTCTAAAACTGAGCCTTCCTTCCTTCCACGAGGCCACCAGAAACTTGGCACAGCGGCCTTTGTGCTGGGGCCTGCGGCCACCCCCTCGCACATCACCTCTTTACATTACCTACCTGTCGGCGTTTAGATTGAGGAGCTGAAGTTGCCAGGGATGAAAAAAAAGGGATCCTATGGAAAGTAACCTCAGTGGGTGATCTGATCACAAATTCCTACCTGGGCAGGTCATAGTGGGTACTCGTGCCCCCGGCATGTGACTTTTTTTTTACTTATTGCTTAATAAATTTATTAGCATGGCTAATTATTAGAAGATATGCAGTAACAAAATTTGAAAGTATTTATACATTACTTCTTTCAGTGAACCTGGCCATTTTATTGATTAGCCAACAGTAGTCTTTCAATTTGCTGACTAATCAAGTATTATTGTATATTGTAAATTACAGCTTTAACAGGTACATGGGAGCATAAGAAAAAGAACCAACACGTTAGAAAGCAAATTCGTATCTAGACGTTTTTAAACAGAGGGCTAAGACATGCTTCTACAAGGTTACATACATTGTAATAAGGCGCAGAACCAGTGTGCCCGGTGAAGCTAAAGTAACTATCTCATGAGAATGTGGTCGGTGGAGGGAGGTTTATCCTAGAAACATTATTACCAGACAGGGGGCCTGGCCCGGATCGGGTCTGCCCAGGGCCAACCCATACTGTGCAGGTCCTTGACTTCGTGTAGGAAAGATTTCCCAACACGAGTCCAGGTGACTGTGCGGATGCATTTGATAAAGTTGAGGACAGTGAAACAAGGAAGTGCTTAGTAGAGAGGAAGCAACAGGAGAGCCTAGGCTGGGCTGCCTTAGCTCACTGGGAAGTCAGAGAAAAGGGGACCTTGGGGACAGCTTCAGGGGATTAGCCTGGGACAAGCTGCCAGCTGCCCGTTGCCAGGCATATAACTTTTCTATTACAAGGTTTATCTTCACCTTAAGCAAGCCGTCCACTGTTGCTGTGCATCTATGTTAACTCATCTTTGAAATAAGGAGTAACCACCTCCAAGAGAGCATGTATCTTGTTAGCTCTCCTGTAATTTAATCCCCTCTTTGCTTTTGCTCACTATCATGTAATCATCCTTAATTTCATAAAAGAAACTAAATCTGTCATTCTCCAGAGCATTTGAAATCTTTCTCCCCAGCATCAATTAGTTTCAAATAAACTCTTATAAAAATTCAAAAAAAAAAAAAGAAAAAAGACCTGAAGTTCCTTCAGCTAGAACAGAAAGGGCTAAGGATGGGGGAGTGTGGCAGTTATGGAATAAAATCATGGAACCAGTAACAGACTGTGATGCAGTAGTGACTTGCCTTTTGGAAGTAGGTTCTGTCTGCCCAAGGTCCTGGCAGTTGCCCGGGTTCCCTTATCTCTTCCTCTCAGAGGTAGGGCTGCATGGTTTCCCGAAAAAGTGCCGTAGAAGGGAATTCGCTCACCTCTGAGGCCTCTCCCAGCTCTAAATTACTTGATGATATTCAAGTTCAGATGACTCATAACATGGCTTCACCATGCATCTTGCCATTCCCAAACTGTCTTATGGAAAGTTGTAATTCAGGTTGGCCCAAGCTCAACGTTTCAACTTTTCCCCAAGATCAAATCTTTATAGATTATATCAAACCCTCAGCCATGAGAGTCAGCCTCTGCGGACGAGGTCCCTAGATCTTGCATATTATCTCAACTTGTTTTGAGGCTTCAGCAAGATGAGCATGGAAGCAAGCATCCCAAGTAGTGACAGGTTTCAAAAAATTGTCATGCAACACATTTCTGTAATGTGAGAGCTCTAATTTTTTTTCTTGAACTTTCATTTTAGCCGAAAGATACCCAACAAGCCCTTAGTAGAAAAGCATCAGCAGTAAACATGGAGAAATTCAAGAAGTTCGCAGCCCGGAGAAAATGGAAAGTAAGATGGTGATATGGAGGGGCTTTGCAAATTCTGTTTCCTGTTCATTTCCAACAACTGTGTGAGCTTTGAGAGCCACATTATCTACGGTTACCAGCTTGCCTGGGACCAAGACACAGGGCAAGACCATTGCAAACCACGCTTCTTGGAGGGGGGTCATGCCAGGGCTTTGCTAGGGTAAGATCTAATTCCTCAAAAAATGAAGAACAAAATGCGGAGAGAGAAGGGGTGGAGAAAATCCAGTTCTGTAGTTCAGTAATGCACTGCAGATGGAGACTTTCTCTCTATTCTGTCGTCTTGATTTGTAAGACCTGCAGAATTACTCTTCGAACAAAAGCGCTCCATCGTGCCTGCCCCCGAGGCACCCATGCTGTCGGCAGTGAATGCCGTCTCAAAGGCTGTCACTCGCACCAATCTGAGTGTTGTTACGTAAGCTCTCCCTCCCCCCACCCCGGCCTCTATTCATCCTCTTTTTCTTTTCTTTAAAGCAATCCGTTCGCTTGATATCACTGTGCCAAAGATTATCCAGGTCGTTCTTGTCCAGAAGTAACATGAGCGTCGCCAGAAGCGACGACACCCTGGTAAGCAGGTGTGCTGGCCCCGGTGGGTTTTTTGTTAGCGCTGTGGACGCAGAGTGTCCAGGTGGTTTGATTTGTCCAACAACTCGGGAAACCCGAAGTCATGCGGATGCGAGGCCCATCCTTCCTCTACGTGGGGTAGGGAGTTGGGGCGGCTGACTTGGTGGATCTGATCCTTCTTTCATCCTTTCTCTTTGTGTTTTCATTGGCATTGTGTCTCCTCCCACCTCACTGACTCTGACACTGCCACTCTCCCCTCCCACACACACGGTTTGGTAGAAGAGGGAAGAGCTCATTTTAGTTTTTATGAACTAAAATGAGAGCCTTCTGTTGCCATTGACCTGGGAGGCTCTTGGATTGTAGTAGTACCAAAGGGGCAGACCATCCTCACTGAACACACGTACACCCCAGACAACCAAGGAAAATGCCGCAGGGAGTGGTAGACAGAAGGCTGCACCCACTTGCTTTGTTGTCATTGCATTGACTGTCTGAAGCCCTTGAGAACAATTCCATAATTTTTTCCCTTTAATCCAAACTGAAACCTAATCACAGATTAACTCTTCAGATATGACCAGACATATTGGAACTCAATAAGACTTTCCTCTGACCATCAGACAACAGGGCTTTGTTAACACTGGAGGTAAAGGGGACTCCAGGAAAGGCAGGAACAGTGCTTCTGTGGGAACCAGGCTACTCCTGTAACTGAGCAGTCGGCATTTCCTGAGTGGAACCCAGGGATTCCAAGGGCAGAATCACACATCAGCAGATACTGGCTCTTTATTTTCCCCCTGAAGTCGGTAGTTTCCCTGAGGCTTGAGCTCTAGCCTTGTAAAGAGAGACAGGGAATGTTAGAAAGAAAAAAGAAGTGGGAGAGGGGCAAGTTAGAAGATGGGAGAGGAAGAGGAGGGAGACTGGATTTGGGAATCGTGTGAGGGTGTCAAGGGGACCAAAGAAAAGAGAAAAACTATTCATCTAAGTAAGGTGATGAGAATGATTAAATACTGTCCATTAAAATCATCCCAAATAATCAGATGGGAGGAATTACATTTATTGTAAGAAAAGTTGAAGGTAGAAGAGGGGCCCAGGGTGGTGTAGGAACTCCAGGTGGGAGGACCCCCTCCCAGACCTCAGCTCTCGTTCACCTCCACACCCTGCCAATCATGACGACGTGTTATAACCATCTCTTTGCTGTCTCTCTCAAGGACGAGGAAGACTCCTTTGTGATGAAAGCCATCATCCATGCCATCAATGATGACAATGTCCCAGGCCTGCAGCACCTCCTGGGCTCATTGTCCAGCTATGATGTTAACCAACCCAACAAGGTCTGATGCTGTTCTGTCAAAGATAGGAGAGGGTGGTGGTCATGGTGACTGTGTACCTCCAAGTCCAAGGTGGAGAGACCCCCATCTGCTTCTTCATTTTCCCTTCTGGTTGCAAACTCCATACAGTGAAAAAAAACACTTCTATTTAGAGCGTGAAGTGAACTTAGAAATAAGGTCTTTTTGCATTCAGGGCCTTTCTTCATGCAAGGTCATTTCTCAGGTACTGATTATACCTCTGACCATGAAATTTCAAATCTACTCATCCTGCAGATGAAAATGTCACCTTTGATAATGAATCCGAAAGAGAAAAGGGGCTGTGTTCTGACTGTCCTCCATTCCTGTCATGCGGCAGTCCTTATGCACCTACTGAGACGTAGGAAGGTGTGTGGGACATTAGTGACAGTTTGGGCTTTTTCTTTCCTACCAAACCTGAAAAATAACATTTTTTTTTCTTGCCTATTCCAGCATGGGACACCTCCGTTACTTATTGCTGCTGGCTGTGGAAATATTCAGATGCTGCAGTTGCTTATTAAAAGAGGCTCAAGAATCGATGTCCAGGATAAGGTCATCATTCTGTTTTATTGCAAATAAATTAATTTTTTTAAGTATTCCCAAATGTTTCTAATCCTAGAGGTAGTAGAGAAAATAATATGTGGTCCACTTCAGTTTCCTGTAAAGGAAGATGAGCTGCTGAAGTAGCCTGGTCCAATCTAACCTATGTTAAAAGAAAGGGGAAAACATCGATGTTTTTCAGGGCTGTTTTTGGATGTCAGCCTTTGTGTGCATACTACCCCAGATTTTTCTCCTCACTGATCATGTTTACTCAACAGTGTTATAAGATGTCACACCTGGAAAAGTTTTAATGGTCTAAGTAATCTCAACAGAAATGTGTTTGCCTGCTTGTTTATTAGGGCCACAGAGAAGGATGATGTGCTTTGAAATATAAATCACATAGACACATTGATTGACAGCTGATAGTCATTACAGTAGATCTCTCATCAGCTTCCGTAAACTTTAACAGAACAGAGCTCAGAGGACTAGAGCTGGCCCTCAACAATACAGGGAATTCTAACCAGAAGTTCAAATAAAACTTTTAAGAAAAAAATAAAGAAACTTGTTATTTTGAAATAATTTGAGATTCACCCCCCAAAAAATCTGCAAAGATAATACACAGAGGTCCCTTATCCCCTTCCCCCAGCTCCCTGGAATGTTAACATCTTACATCACCTCGGTCCCTGTGCAAAAATAACAAAAATGAAATGGGGTGTTATTCCTCATGGAAGTTGCTTCTTGGGAGTTTGCCATTGCATAGGAAGGGGATTAGAGTGTGTCTGAGTGACACGCATTCAGACCGTCAGCTCTCTGGAAACATGACTGCACGTTGCTTCTGTACAGGGTGGATCCAATGCCATCTACTGGGCCTCTCGGCATGGCCACGTGGACACCTTGAAATTTCTCCATGAGAACAAATGCCCGTTGGACGTTAAAGACAAGGTAAGGCCACATCTCTTCTTAGGGACAGGGGGATGTGACAAAAGGCTGCGTTTGAGCATCGGCCTGCCACGCACATCAGGACCCAGTGAACAAGGATTTAGGACCAAAATCTCCCTACAGAGAATTTAATCTAGAAATGTGCTTTTCCTGTTGGCTTGATCTAATACTAAAATCTGCTTTTAGCCGAAATCTGCCAAGTAGCTGCCATAATATGGAAGCAGTGAACTGCCTTGCATGACTCACATGAAAACTCCGAGCTCTAGTAGAAAGAACCAGAAAGAGAGACCCGAGTCCCGACCCTCCCACTGACTCACCCTGTGCATCTCTCCTTACCATACCCCTCATCTTCGAAGCAGCTGGCCACGCCACCCTTCCAGGCACCGGCACTGGGAGGATTGATGAGCCAATGTATGTGAAATACAGCTCTGGGGGGCAAAGACGTTATACAAATTACTGCCTTTGCAAGATGCCCCCCTTTCACACTCAGGTCTCCTTCGGCCCGTACCACAGCCCTGCACCTGCACCTCTCATTCCCACCTCCTCGTCCATTCGGGCCTCTCCTGAGCAGCCTTCTCTCCTCTCACACCTGCAGGGTAATGTGTCCCGTTTGGTCAGAGCTGGCACGTGCAGCTGTGTGGACTATGCTCTGTACCGTGTCCAAGAATGACATTCATATCAAAAACACACAAATTTATTAGGGCGGTTTTCTGTCAGGTGGCAATAAAGTATCTTGTTTTGCTTTGTTTTAGTCAGTTTATTCAGGCGATTTTTTGGCAGATAGAAGGAAAATACCTTAAGGAAGTTGATTCTATTACGAATGCACTGAAAATTACTGTATGGGCTGAATAGTGATGTTTTAAAATCTCTGAGCATCTAAGAAATGAGATTCTAAACTTAGGCAATGAAATCTGAAATGTGTTAGTAAATAAAACTGTACATTTAAATATCTGCCATATGCTGAACCTATTGTTAAAAAGGGAAGTTTTGTGTTTAAAGAAACCACGTAGAGCACCAGTAGATACAGAAGTTTGAAAACAGCCATCACAGACCAGGGAAAGCATTCTCCCCGGGGGTTTCTCGACAGACAGGAGGAGTCAGGTGTGTGGCTTTACTTCTAGCCATGTGGTGGACACTCCACCCCAGGGCCCCTGGCCCTGTCACCAGAGGGGCATCTGGACAGAGGGGAGTGGGCACCCCCCAAGGGCAGGACATGGAGCCAGGCATGTGTGGAGTGGGCCTCCAGCCTGTGCGTTCTGGTCCCCGCAGCCCGCTGTTTCTTTTGCAGTCTGGAGAGACAGCCCTTCACGTGGCAGCTCGCTACGGCCACGCCGACGTGGTTCAGTTACTGTGCGACTATGGCTCCAACCCCAATTTCCAGGACAAGGTGGGTCTTGGTGGCTGCTGTCCTCTCTTCCTTCTGCTCTCTGCAAGGGTGTCCAGGCAGACAGTGACACGGCCCAGCCCTCTGAGTTTTATCCAAGTTTCTGCTTCAGTTCCAGAGGGCAGGGTCTCAAATAGAAGCACTACTGGCATTCATTTATTTAATCCTCTGAACAGCCCTCTGAGGTGGGTCACTCTTACTATCATTCTCATTTTCCCAAAGAGGAAACTGAGGCAAGGAGAGGCTCAGTATCCTGCCCGAGCTCACACAGCTCCTAAGTGGTGAAGCTGGGCTTTGGGCTTCGCAGCCACGCAGTCTGGCTCCAGAATCCCTGGCACTGACCAGTCCACCAGAATGGCCTCTCATAGACTGACATAGATGTCTGATGATGTCGACCATGAAAACCTAGCCTTACAGCCCTAGAGCCCTCATGGCAAGCCCTTTCCTTGACTTATGAAAGAATGGTTATTCCCTTTGCCCCAACATTAATACATTTATGTGACTCATCCTTATGTTGTATACATGACAGAAACCTGAGGCATCGAGATTGTTAGAAGAATTCTTGTCCAAAGAAGTGCTCTCCTGTTGGTAATCTCAGATAAAGTAAACGTAGGCACTTTTATAAGAAAGGAGCTAAAAATTCACCGACCCTGGGTCTGTGTTGTTCGGAAGAGCTGAGCTGTTGGTTCCGGTGGGTTCCCAAAAGCCAGTTGCCACTCGTGCTGAGAATGCCAAGTCCATCCGACACACGAGCACTGAGGAAAGGGAACTGATGAAGGAGAGGCCCAGCTCTGTTATTTCAGGTTACTGCCTCACCCCAGCTGCTAGCGCATGCTCTCCATGGCCTTGACTTTGCTGCCGAGTTCAGCAGGGACTCTCACCATGCCCATGCTTTCGTTCACATTACTGCAATCTCCTCCTGTGTGCACTTGTCTCCTCGACCAGGAAGAAGAGACCCCCCTGCACTGTGCTGCCTGGCACGGCTATTACTCTGTGGCGAAAGCCCTGTGTGAAGCCGGCTGCAACGTGAACATTAAGAACAGAGAAGGAGAGACGCCCCTCCTGACGGCCTCCGCCAGAGGCTACCACGACATCGTCGAGTGTCTGGCTGAACACGGAGCCGACCTTAACGCCTCTGACAAGGTGCTTTGTGGGTGAAGGTGTCAGACTCAGTGAGAAGTGATCTCGGGGGCTGGAGGGACCGCGGGGCTTCCTCAGTTAGTTTGCCTAGAATGAACTTAGATGCAGCAGATTGTAATTACCCTTTCTCTTCTCCGTCCCAAAGATTCTGTGAACTTTGCTAGATTCTGTTCAATAATTAATATTTATGTGTGGCATGTAACAGAATTTATGAAGTGACCAGATTACTCAGCCTTCTTAGCTTGGAACAGGTACATTGATGATTGCTGAGCCCAAAACAATCCTCATTTAGGACTAAAATCGGCGACACACTATTACTTTGTAGATAAACAAAAAAAAATAGGTGGTTTATTTGTTTCCATCACCTGCTATTTTGTAGAAAGACAATAAACCACTCTTATTTCTCTATTCTAGACCAGGTGTTCCTTTTTTAATTAAATTAACTCAACAGAATCTGTTTGCTAACTTGTACTTCAAAGGAGGCTGTGATGTTGCCATATATCGTAGCTAATTTAGAAACTGCCATTTGTGGAGGATTTTCATGGGACAGAGAAGCAGTTCTCAACTGGGGCGACCCTGCCCCCAGGGGCCATCCGGTAATGGCTGGGGACACTTATTGGTGGTTGCCCCATGGGTGGGCATTACTATTGGCATCTAGTAGATAAAGACCAGCGATGCTGCTTGTATCCCACAAACCCACAGGACAGGCCCAAAGTGTCAGTATGCCGAGGTTAAGAAACACTATAACAGCTACGTTACAGAAATGTTTCCAAACCCTCTACCCAGCTCTTGAAACTCAACCCATCTGCTCACTAGGGACCCTGTGGTAGCTAGAAGGAATTCTCAGGCTGGTCTTTAGTGAGTCAGAGTTTAAGTATGTCGTATTTGCTTTTCATGTACACGGCAGCCCTCGAACAAATTACTTCACATTGCTGTCTCAGTTTCTTCTGGTGTACAGATTGCTGAGCAAGTGTTTTGAAAAGTATTTTTTGCCTACTGGCTAAAACAGACCATTGGATTACCAACAATTCCTTAAGTCTGTATACTCAGAGACAAAAAGAAGTATCAAATCTTTCTGTCCGATGTACTGGCCAAGCCTAGGTTAATCGTGCTGATGGTGAGCATAGTCCGATCATTCAGAGTGGAGTGTGTGGGGCCTCTCCCCGCCACCCCCAGGAGTGAAGCCCGTGGTTTCTAATCCTCCTTCGGGCTTTCTGCTAGGGATCCTGGTGCCAGTTAGACCTAGCCCGCTGGTGGCTGGAAAGGCGAGGCCAGGTGCCCAGGTGAACGTGCTCTTGTCCTGTTATTGCAGGACGGACACATCGCTCTTCACCTTGCTGTAAGACGGTGTCAGATGGAGGTCATCCAGACTCTCATCGGCCAGGGATGTTTCGTCGATTTCCAAGACAGGCACGGCAACACCCCCCTCCACGTGGCCTGCAAAGATGGCAATGTGCCGATTGTGGTGGCCCTCTGTGACGCCAAGTGCAATCTGGATATCTCAAACAAGGTAAAGCCAGGGGAAAGATCCCTGAAGGGCCAATGCTGTTGACCTGCTTCTGGGTTTGTCCAAGTTTCTCTTTGCACCCCTTCATTGTTCAGTCAGTGTCACCCACGCGGACCTGCTCTGTCGTATATGACTCTCCGCTTCAACTTGTGTCTTAGGTATGACTTCTGAATACTTTTGTAACAGAAGATGCTTCATTAATAAGTGCTTCCTACCTAGCCTGGTCTACTACTCATGGGTATAGACAGACAGACAGACAGACACCCCCCACCTGTAGAGGAATCAGAGAACCTGGTACAAATCAGGGCCTCTTTCTGGAGCTCAGTCTTCAGGAAATACCCAGTGAGTGATGATTTGACTGAGATTCCTGGGACCAGATTTATCTTCTTAGTTCTCCCCCATTGAGAGGTTCCTGGTCCAAAGTTTATTACACCTTTTTTATGCTAAATACACTTTGTAAGAGCAAGAGAATCCTATTATTTGGGGAATAAAAAAGAAATGAAAATGAATAATCCCATGTTCCCAGGTTGATTTTCTTTTTAAATCCCATTATGTTGACTTCTACAAGCTAGCTAGCACCTTGCCTTTCCCCAGGTACCATCTAGCTGTTCGTCACCAAACAAGAGGAAGCGGTTGACTTTGTGTGGTTTGACCCTGGGACTGTGTGAGAGGTGGCCACTATTCTATAGTGATTATGTTAAAAACAAAGTCCAAGTAGCATTATTTTTAGTAATTGTGGGAAAAGTTTATAACAAATGGCAGCCGTGATCCCAGCAAAATTTAATTTTTAATGGTTTGAGGTAAAAGAATTAAGATCTGAAACAGCTGGAAAATTTTACGTCTACCGAAAAATTATTCCTGTTGCATATTATGTGATTAATTCTAATGGAAATCGACATTGGTAATCTTCACATTCTAGAAATGTGAATAGGCAGCATCCCTGGTCTTAGCCACTAGCTGCTGGTCGCTTTCGTAGTTTATCCCGTTCTAATCTTGCCAAGTCAGTTATGTAAGTGGCTTAAGGGGAAAGCCAAAGGTAGTATTAAGAAGCATCAAGAGCTTGGCTTTCCTTCTAGGAGTCTTTAAATGAATAAAAAGCGGCTTCAAGGAACGCGGCCGCACTCGGCTGAACACATTCAGACTTGGCCATGGTGCGGGCTGCTGCGGCAAAGCAGCTCCGCCACTGATGCTGTTTGGCACCAGCCCAAAGAAGGGGCTGGGCGTTCCCCTCGTGCCTGCATGAAAAAGTGCACTTCTTAAATGCACAAACTGGAAGAAAATTAACATTTCAATCTCACTCTTCCCTGACCGCACGTAGTCACTAAAGGGATGTGTGTGCCCACGGGCACCTCACTCCTCAGACCTTGGGACCAGACGGAACACGCAGCCCTGCGGCTTGCTCTCCGCCACTTTTCTCAGGACACTTGCTTCTGGTCACAGCGGCCACCGAACCCCCGCTGTGCAGACACGCTGTCCTCGAAGGGAAGACGGCACAAACTCACGTCGACACGCTGGACTACCGGGAGCTAGTAGTTTACCTGGTATCCAAACCTGCCATTTCATCGAAAACTTAAAATATTTATCGTGCCCTGGGAATTTCCTGCAGTGCCCGGAGGTGCCTTGGCACACAGTTTGGGAACCATAAAAACAGCGGTGGGCTTGGCCTTGGCCTTTCACCTCATTAGCCATCTTCAGCGGCCGCCCCTCCCTCCCCTCTTGCTGGCCCACCTGGGAACCTCGGGCCAGCCCCAGGCCCTGGCTCCAACCTCCTTTGTGCCGGCCCGGCGGGAGACCTAAGTACCTGGTGATAAGCCTTCCACTCGTCCATCTTTTGAAGTTTTATGTTGGAGTTTCTCTTTTAACTGAAAAACGCTTGAAAACATTCCGCTTGGCTTGCCCCCCGCAGGAAACGGCGAGTTTCCGCACCAGACCCCTAGCCACACTGGCCCGGGGCGGGGTGGGGGCACCCCTGGCTGTGGTCCTCAGGCGCGGTCCCTCGCGAGGACTCTCCCGGTCTCTTTTGTCTCTTCCAGTACGGACGGACGCCTCTGCACCTCGCAGCCAACAACGGCATTCTCGACGTGGTCCGCTACCTCTGCCTGACGGGCGCCAACGTGGAGGCCCTGACCTCGGTGAGCGGCCTCCTGCCCTGGAAACATCCGAGGCCCGGGGAAGGGCCCCGCGGGCAGCTGCGTCTCGCCCGGCACTGCCCACGCAGACCCAGGGCGCTGCCTGCTCCTGCTCCCCTCCTCCTCCCTCCCTCCTCCCCTCCTCCT